>JAJEKV010000071.1:735995-1038355 GCA_021234155.1 Isoetes taiwanensis | reverse complement strand
TTGGTATTGCTTCGTTCAGTTACGTGTGCTCAACCTAAAACATCACCGGATTACACAAGTTCCATTTTTGTAAATAGTGATAAAATGAAAAAATTGAATTGAAAGGGCTGCTTATACGTAGAACCATGCAAACATTACAAAAGGAATTTCAATTAAAATCCCTGGTCGGATCTTCACGACCTAATTAAGTAGACCAGGAAAGTAGACCGGATATCAGTAATCAAACAGCAAGAACATATGCGACCCCCGATCAACAGCTCTCTTATCCAGGCGCCGTATTTAGCCATCAAGCTTTATCGCTTCTACGACACCCATTCTCATGAAGTCTGATCTGCTGGCTTTCTGATCAATGCAAACAGAACTCAGTTTGTAATACCGTGGAAGGTAAAAATCTGGCACCTTTGTCCATTTCTAGAATATAGGCACGAGCAGACCTTTTTGTCATTTTGTTTATAATCTATAGTTGGTTCTCTTATTGTCGTCTTGAGACGTTAAAGAACTAGAGCCATTTTAGGGGTAAGTAATTCAATACTACCTGCACAATATATTTTAAATACCTTAACAATAATGGAGATTGTGGATTACTTATGAGCTTGAAAAGACGGAATGCCTGGTGTTTAGATTTTCTGCAATGATCATTGAGAAAGGTACAAGATCTTAGAGAGACAGTAGTAATCTGATGGAGTGCAGAAATCGAGTGTGAGCTGCTTATTCCATGCAGCTAGGGAAGTGCTCAAGAAAAGAATACTAAGATGATAACAGAGAGAGAATGAGCATGTGTACGTAGATCCTGAAACATCTGGTCATTCATCAGCACTTAATGATTTTGCCAGAAGTTATGATGTTTAATGGATTTACCAAGGTTGTTATTTTCACGATGGCTAAGATCCACAGCATCTCAATTGTTCATATTTTGCCAAAAGCCAAAGCCAAAATCATCATATCTTGAGATATGCTTAGAATCTGTCAAAACTCACTCTTTGATTACAAATTGCAATTGGAATCGTTAGCAATTGGATTGGTAATAGATAGAAGAAGTTGCCATTAAAAAACATTTTATTGTTGGCTATTACTGCTTGGGTTTCCTCATTTTTCCCTTGTGCTCTCCCTTTTGAGTCTAACAAGGGTGCTTGCATGCTGAAACATTAGATGTAGTTGGTGATGCTATAATAAGAAAACAAAAAATGTGAGGATATATAGATGTCGTTGCCAATGCACATTCGCTCCTGTCATATATCTGCCATATAGAGCATATATCTGCAACGACAGGAGCAAATGCCACTACAGGAGCTAAACATCATTGCAGATATATGCTCTATATACTCCTATCATTTGCCCCGTTTTATTCAAAGCATGTCTAACAAGAGTTGCTATCAAGCCAGTAGATTTGGATCTAAGAAGGAACTGTAAAAGACATCATGTCAAGTAGCAGAAAGAGGGCACATATGATACTGAGTGTGTCATTTGGAAATTGTAAGTCATTCTGAAATATGACTCAACGTTTCCCCTGATGCAAAAGAAGCAGGATAATGCAATGGGGCTTCATTGCTGGTTGGTCTAAGTACTATTTGTATGCATTATACGATTTTCGGTTTCTTCTCCATTTAAAATTGCATATCATGCTAATGACCTTTAGGAGCACTGAAATACTAAGTGTACAAAAAAATCTTCAACATGGAAGAGTATCTCGTGTATATTGTCACTATATTTGGTGTGACCGTATTACATACTACACTCCAACATCCTCATTATACAAATTCTTCTATTTGTTTTCCTTCTGCGCCATATGCAGTCCTAGAATTTGCAGACCACATGATTTATGTTACAATTTTCCAAAATTTTATAATTTATTGTGCCCTTCAAGAAGAAACAAGATGCTAACGCATCAAGGGGTTGCCCACATGCGTTGGACCCTTTGGGGATCTTGGGGATGGCGTGGGAATTTATTAATATTAAACAATGTTTCTATTCTTAACTTGCTTTAATCATATTGATATAAAGGTTTGCATGGCTAGAGAAGCATGTATAAGGCAAGTATCATAAACACTTAATAGGGCTCACAATATGGAATAAGCAATGAGCATATCTACAGCTTATAGACATGTTATAAACATACGTTGATGGACATTTTGCCCCCTTGGGCATAAACATACTGTTGATGGACATTTTGCTCCCTTGGGGCCTCTCCACATGATAGGTACAAGGACATAAAGCACCATTGCCAACATTGATAAGTAGATCTTGAAATTTGTGGAGCAAAAACATGTATCAATAATGGGATTTGAATCATTAACGTTTTCTATCATAGTAGAAGTAGCGCATTTTATGGGTTTGAACCCATTGTAACCTAATAGTGAAGGTGGCTAGGGTATGGTTGCCCGCCACCGCAGACGTACCATACCCTGTGGTACCAAAAGCCACCTCTGCGCCATCCCACAGTCCCCCCTGAACGCGCACTAGGTGTCGCGACTTCGTGAGTCGAGAAGGCATGGCTCCCGTTGCATATACCCACTTATCGCGCATCTGGGAACCCTCGAACATGCCCATTCCGAGGCATGATTCAATGCCGGGGGTTGGAATTCGCACGCAAATTCCAGCCTCAATGCATGCAGATGAGATGGGCAATCAGTGCGATTGTGAAGGAACAAGAAATTCAGCCAACCCCTGGTTCGGCTTGGGACTCAATTGAACCCCTCATTGGGAGGGGTAGACCAATGGTGTCCACTAGAGCTCGATGCTAGTGGATCGAAGAAGCCTCCTGGGTGCAGCACCAGCGAGGAGGAGATCTTGGCATGGAAAAAATTGGCTAAACTTGGCTAAATGTGAAATTTTGGCCTTGTTTGGAAAAAAATTGTAAACTATGGCCCTTTTGGGCTAAAAAAATAAAATTTTAGAAGAAGCCTCCATTTCATCAGGCTTTAGCTAATCTAGCGGAAAGTTTGAGCTAAAACTTAGAAGCTTTTTCGTCAAATTTTGGTGTACTTTAATGCCAATTTTTATTATGGTCAAAATATTTAGGTCTTGAATTAGTGCAAAATAGTCAAAAGATAGAAGATATATATTTTTAAATAGAAGTTTAATAAGCGTAAAGAAAAATCAATTGTGAATTTTAGAAAGTTTAGGAGATCAACTTTTGGCATACTTTAGCCAAGTCTATTTCACCACTTTGAATATAAAAGTTCCTTAATTTTTTCCATGGATGCTAGGCGGCTCTTGATGAGGTGAGTGAACATGGTATTTCAATTAGAGAGAGGGAGGGAGGAGGGGCTTCCCTCTAGGCGATCGGTATCCAGGAATCATCCATCAGTACGTATGGCGAATTTCCCACAAGGCGAAGATATCCACCAGTCTAACACCGTCCAAGAAAGGAACTTGTGGATTAAGCCATAGGGAGGGCAGAGCGAGGATGGGCGTGACCACATCTTGGTCAAGGCGTGTCTTGAGAACTAGCCAAGGAGAACAATCCGACATTGAAGGCATTCAGTGGAAAGTGGTGGAAACTATTCAAGCAGTAGCCATCTTGAGGTCTCTCCCTTAGGAGTCGCGAGAAACTCTAGATGTCTCACGTGCTAGGGCTATGAATCAAGAAACTTGGATAGGTTCTACTCAAGCCTTAAAGAAATATATGATGAGTATAACTTCCCCCTTCAAGGATCTAAAATGCAGATGAGACCGGGATCCAAGTTGGGAAAGTAAGGGGCCTAAAGATAATTGCAAGGAAAGGTGAGAATAGGGTTAGTGAGCTGGTCATGAATACTAGGGAATGGGTTACAATCTTAGTGTGTGTAAATGCAGAAGGGTTTAAAATAATCCAGTATGTACATTTTCAAGGGAAATAGGATGAGGCAGGACAATATAGCCAGGTGTGAAGAGGGGGCAATTCAGGTTGTCCAGCAGTCAGCTCGGATGACAACTGAACTCTTTAAGTCTTGGTTGTCCCACTTCCAATGTAGAGTGCCTGGAGGAGTATCACCTGAACGACCACATCTGATCTTGCTTGAAGGGCATGGAAGCCATGTAGAACTGGATGTCATACTGGCAGCCAAAGATATGGGGATACATTTTGCACTATTACCTGCACATACATCACATAGGCTGCAGCCACTAGATGTCTCACGCTTTGCGCCTTTCAAGGCAACTTTCAAAAGATTGAGGGCTGAATACATGGTAAGAAAAGGCAGGTCTGAACCTAAGAGGGAGGACATAGCTGAATTGATCTCCATGTCCATGGCTGCAGGTTTAACAGTTTCGAATATAAAGGCTGGTTTCATGGCTACAGGGATATGGCCGTTCAATCCAACAAGGGTAGTGGCTAGAAAGGAAGGCAATAGTCTTGCTCGAGAGGAAGTTTATGTGCCAGCACCACTACTTGATCAACCAGCAGTAATTGAAGATGGATTGGCTATCCCCATTGTGCAATCTGCAGCAAATGAGAGTGCACAAATGGATGAAGTTGATAGGAGTGAACCAATGGCACAACCATGTGACCAAGGGTTGAACATAGAGGGTTTCAACATGCAAGGAGTTGATTTGTAATGGGAGGAACATGTGCAAGCCACATGTGACCATGCAGCAAATAGCTTGGGAACAATGCAGCAAGTCTTACTCCATAGGGGCGGCCCGCAGATCAACCTCCAGGCCCGATGCATCGATGAGGCGGGAGGAGAGTCTCCTCCCTCCAAAGGCATGCATGCCCATCACAGAGGGCTAAAGAGCCACTGCCCGTATTCGACTTGAACCTCATTGAAGGTGACGCATTACCCAAGAGGTGTCAAGCTCATGCCTTGCCCACACGCAGTGGCAAACCATTAAGCCTAGCCCACTTAAATCCCCAGTAGGCTTTACACACCAGAGGGATCAATCAGTGATGGGACGAGTCCCTCTTATTCCACTAGTCTAGCCCGCCCGGCACAACCTGGATCGGGTTCTTGTACCTTAATGTGGGACACCCGGAGGGGGTGTCAAGCATTAAAAATTGGGAATTAATGAGATTATCTAGGATCAAAATCGCTAGTTTAAAAATTTTTAAATGGTCATTTGACACATTTAAAATATTAAGGTCTCTTACCCCCAAATCCACAAGGAGCATAGAATGGAACATCATCATCACCAATAGAATTTTTCATTTTCCTTAATATAAACTTATCTTTCATAACAAAATTCATATTGTAATCTTTTGTTGTAAATTTCAAATTATTTTCTTCATTTGACCTAAACATACATGGTTAGGTTCTTTCTAGCGTCAAGCTTGGTGATCTTTGAATTCAATTTTAAAAAGCGTGTCATAAGATTGATCTCGCCTTTGCCGCGGGCCGCGTACTATCCTAGCTCATCATCTGCTGAGTGAAGGTCTCGGGCTCTAAGAGTCATAGAATGGAACATCATCATCACCAAAAATTTGAAATCTTGAATAGAAATCTATCTTACCTAAACATACATGGTTAGGTTCTTTGGGTTGATCTTAGAATCTACTTAAGATTGATCTTATCCTAGCTCATTCCTAAGAGTCGGATCGCGGTTACCATGCCATTTTGTTCTTCTTGAAGGCGGTGGCAATCATCCCAGGTTGCACCAAGTCAGGGCACCCAAGATGCAACAAGGAGGAGGAGGGAGATTGCACCTAATCTTCATGGAAGAGTGCACATTCGCAGCAATGAATTCTGCCAAGCACTTGCAGCAGAAAAGGCAAGATGAGAGGTCGAGATCAAGGTCCGAAGAAGCCCTTAAGAAAGTGGAGGCGTACCGGCGAGGGCTCGCAAAAGGAAGAAGCCGCCAGTGGGCTCACGCAAAAGAGGATAGAGAGGGAAAGTAGGAAGCAAGTAGAGGCTTTGTATGAGGAGAGCACCAGAAGACTGAGGGTAGTTATATATCCAGCAGGCCAATCCAGGGTGAAAGCAATCTTTGGCTGCCAAAGACCATTTAATGAGGCTGCAAAGGCCAGAAGGTTGGCTGCAATGAAAAGGATGAGAGAAAGGCAAGGCAGGGCAAGGCAGTTCATTAGAGAGGATGACAATTGGGAGACTTGTGTGCCGAAAAATTAATGACGAGGTGGGGGTTATCCAAGTACCTGGAGAGCAGGCAGGTCATGATGGCATAGTAGCTCCTCAAACACAAACCCTGGACATAGGTTGCACTCTTGAAGACACACACTTATGTGAGGGAGATGGGGTGCATCCTCAATCAATTAGCATAGAGGGCTGCATCCCCTTGGTCAGGCCTACCTAACAAAGTCAGCAACATCTGTTCACCTTTGAAGAGATGGGACCTTGCCACCAAACAAAGAACATTCAACCCTTTAGCTAACTCTTTGAGGATGGATACACAAGGCTGAATAAACTACGCAGCAGCATTCTTGGAAAGAATTTGTGCCACGTGGCACACAGAGATTGGAGGATGGGGCAGAAAATGCCCCACCCAAATTTTACGGCATAAGAATATTTCTAGAGCATATAAAATTCTTTGCAAAAGTAATAAAAAATGCTTTGGGCGAGTTAATTAGCAAGACGAGTTCTGTGGGAAGCAGGCCAGGGCAGCATTTCCGAGCCACGATGAAGCTGAAGTGGAATTGTGACGTGTTGTGCTTAATAAGTCACTGAATTGAAATAATAATAATGGGATAAAATATCATTAGGGCAAACAGAGACTAGCTATGGCGCCAATGAGCGACCTCTTTGATTTGCTTCCAGACTCGATCATCACCACCATTTTTTCTAAGCTACGTGTGGACAATCTGGCACGTTGTGAGCTGGTGTGCAAGAGATGGAGCATGTTGTGTAAGCGGGTAGATAACCTTTCGCTTTCTGATCATGACGATGAAGACATAGTGTGGAGGTTTCTTTTCTTCAACCGCAATATACAGAAGCTGGACATCGTTGCACTTGACAAAACCAATCCCAAGATAAAATGGTTTTCATGTTGGATCAGCCTTGTCCGTCATTCTCTTCAATACTTAACTGTCATATCGCACATGTTTCTTCCATCAGTGATAAGCTGCCACAAACTTGTGATTGTAAGATTCGAATATTGCAGGATTGGAGAGGTTTTTTTTGGACTACCCTGTCTGCGCACTTGCCAATTCGTGGACGTTCATATAAGTGATGAAGCCTTGGCTGCATTTTGCGCTTGTGCCCCTCGCTCCAATATTTTGATATATGCATTCTGAGTAATAATCAGTTCTTGAAAATAGATTGCCCAAGTCTTACTCACCTGGTTTTTACATGTTTGGGTCGCACTTATTTCACAATTGTGAATTCTCCAAACTTGAGGGAAGTTAAAATTCGCTGCCCTCTAGAAATTCTGTTGTGCATTCCTATTACTAATATCCATATTCAACACCTAGACCTAGACGTATGTGGAAAGATTACATCAAAATATTTGATGGCAGATATAATCCAAAAGATGGCCTTGGTTCATTGTCATTCGCTCCGGGTATCAGATGCTGTTATGAAGGTAAGTCAACATTTGAATTTTTGGATGAAGTTTATGAGTATTTGAGTCCTTATTTTATGACTCTGCATATGTCAGGCTTTAAGAGTTGGAGTAAACAATGATGGACTGTTTTTGCCTCATCTCAAACACATTTGTGTGACTGTAGATATTCTGGATCATTATATGCTTAGTAAACTACGCATCTTGTTATCTTGCTGCTTAGCGTTAGAGAAGCTAAGCATATTTTATGGCAAACAAAATCTTGATGAAGATAGTCCTGTGGGATTGCTAGACTTGCGCCAGTTGAATAATGGTGTGAAGTTTACGAGCTATCAGGGTAAGGCACCATATCACACTGTCATGCAACGATTGCCAAAAACAGCATATATGTTGTAGCAATGGTACCGCATGCCAGGCAATTGCTATCTTACTGTCGCTTTGTTGAGTATTAATTCTTACATTCAGGCCCTCTCTTGTCTTTCATTTTGCCACCCTTTTCTGTGCCTTGTACTCTGATGATAAATATGTTCTCTCATGCCAAACCTATTGCAGAGAAGTGTCCATTAAGAAATAGTTTGATGAAGGAACTGTTTAGTGTGTCCAGAAATTAACTTTTTTCTAATTTTGCTTATTTTCAATTTAAAGCATAAGCTTTAGTGCATTAAATTGGGCATTTTAAAGGAAAGTGGTACTAGTATACAGATGTGTCTTTATGTTTTATGTCTTTATGTGCCCTACTAGCTATTGATAAATTTCGTTGAGAAGATATTCAAGGGAATTGTAGTAGAAGATGCTGTAGTTGGAATTAAAATTTTAGTGGCGAGGACTTCTTTGTTTCAAAGTAGTAAAAAAAATAACATTAGTCGGAGTGGGATATTCAAAGTAGTAAGCTCGTTTGTTTATGCTTGGAAGCAAAAGGAATCTCATGTATTCAAACAGCCTGAAAGAAATAGCAAACAAACTGCCCAAAAGAACTGTACGAGGGCCCAACATCGACAAAATGACACCACCGTTTCGCAGTTTTACCAAGTTAGATTCAACAAAGTATTAGTCATATTGGATTGGCAAAGAGTGTATTAGGATGCCAGATTGGGGGCACATTTAACAGATTTTGACTGAAGCAAGAGAGGTGGAGGCCAAATTTTAATCTTCCATTTCAGAGTCCTAGTAAGGATCATCTGTGCTAGAAAATTGCATATGGAGTGGATGGCCACCACAACTAGATAACTGCATAGGAATATCAAAACTTATTCCCACAGACGTGTGTCAAAGTATAAGGTCGGGTCAAAATTAAGCCTAAGCTCTTTCGGTTATGTAAATAGTCAATTCTGACTTTCTAAAAAGACATGGAGCTCGAACGGATTCGGTGGATAAACCCAAGGGGGCACCTTGGAAAGGCAACGTGGAAAGCAGTAGGCACGTTTCCAGCTCCTTCCAGAGTTACAAGCCCCATGGCAACGTTATGTGGACGTTTCTGCAGAGGGGGACGCTTGGCCTCCTTCATATTCCCATCCCAATTCTCATCAGAATTCGAATAGATCATCTGTTATGGAGGAAGCCAGAGCAGATTCTTTGGTTTTGGCCTTAAATCCAGCAGCCCAAATGGTATTTCCATCTGTTGTGGAAGAAACCGGAGCAGATCCTTTGGTTTTGGCCTCAAATCCAGCAGCCCAAATCGTTCCTCAATATACTCACAGGCTCAGCAGGCTCTACCCTCCCCCTCGTCCTCCCAAGCATAAAAAACAGAGCAATTCTGCATCAAAATCACTCCCCCCAGCGCCGCGCCGGCCTCGCGCCCTCCTTCGATCTCAATCCTTCAGGAAATTGAGCCCTCCATCATTCAAATCTTCGCTCTATCAGCCATTAGGTCTCAAAGAGGAGGTTAGGGCAACTTTCATGTTCAATCTCATGTTATAGAGAAGTAAATCTCAATCTCATAGTTTGAATTCCTTTTCATTTCTTTGATGCAGGTGATTATCAACATTAATGTGGACCGCTTCATCTCTGAAGGATCTGCTCCAACAGAAAAGGCTTCTGTTCCTTTGGACTTCACCAAATTCTTGTATATCCTTCTGTTTATTCTTGCTGTTGCTATGCTTGTCTGTTTGTTAGCAAAACCCAGCCCCAACTACCGTTCAGTTCTGGCTCCAGAGAACTCACAGATTCGAGAGAACTCACATATTCCATTTATTTAGAACCTGTTTAAAGAGATTTTGTTGATGCTTGTATATAGCCTACTTTAGAAAGTTGTCTAAAGAGATTTTTGATACTTGTATATACTTCAGAACTAGAAAAGGATTTATCGGGTAATTCGGTCCTTTGTTTTCAAACCGTAATTCCTTACTTTTCGAATTTTACACCAAATTTAGATTTTCGTATGTCTCTTACGGGCGCACATAGAAAGAAAATGTTGTATAAAAAGCCTAAACTCATTAAAATACTGTTTCTTATTCTATAAGATTGAGAAGCCGAATGCATCAGTTTGACAATAATAGCCCCAAGCACATACGTCAAGGAAAGTTGGTGTTGATTCTTGTTTGAGAGCCAATGAAAGACCATGTGGCAACCATTCTATCCAAGAATGTAAAGTGGCTGCTCCGTTCCGGCATGACCTCCTGCAGCCGGCTCGTTGCTGACCAATGGAGTATCTGCTAAGTATTTTTTGACTATTGCCATAGCCGGTTCTGGCATGACCAATGGAGCAGCCATAGCCGAAGTTTTCTAAATGTTTGCTGAAGCTTTGCTGAAGATTTCTGAAGCCATAGCACCGGATCAGCTTGGATTTCTGAAGATTTTTGAAGATTTCCTGGATGCCATAGCACCGGATCAGCCTCATCTTGGGCTTCATGGACGCCCTAGAACCGGATCAGCCTCAGATCTTAAGATCATCAGATAAAACCTAAAAAAAGGAAGAAAAATAACTCTATTCTTGCCATATTTGCTAGCAATCTGCATCTGGACCAAATTATCTCTGCCATACCTTTCCTTGACGTCGTGGAAGGGCAACAGCGAATGAATTCCGGACAGCCAGGGGCAATCCAGCTGCCTCTGGCTGTCCAGAATTCATTCGTTGTTGCCCTTCCACATAACATACAACTTAGGTGCAGTATATGATATCCTTATGTTATTTCCCCCTCTAGCTCACTATCATCCCCAGGATGCTAGCATATTCCTTGGCATATACACTCAGACAAGATCTGGGCCTTCGAACATGGCATTCAACGGGTCAAATGGTGACATGGCTCTACACTTTAGGGTCTTGTCAAATGCTGATTTGGCTCTACAATTTAGGGTCTTCACTACTTAAGCAGAATAAAAAAAAACTAGCAAAAGGCACGTCAGAATGCTTTATCAAGGTAAGGCTTAGTAGCAAGTTTAGGGTACACATATAAACAAGATAATAATATTTTTTCAAGCATTAGGCTTTAGAAATTATGAGTATCAATATTTTATTAAAGAATTTTAGATTATGATTAGTTATCTTAGTGAGACGTGGTACCTAATAGTTGTTACATATTAGTATATGCTTAGATATTATCTATGATATTTTTTAATTTTCAGCTGCATTTGAAATATCTCAAGTATAAAGTTATTTCCAGACCAAAATTATTTGGAATTCGGTTATTAGATAGCGGGTGCTTTTTGTATATTGAAAATTAACTTTTGTATAATGTGACAGGTATCACAAGAGGAGGACTTGATTGCAATTTGATTTCTTCCACATTGTATACAAGTCTGTAAGCTAGCATGGAGATCCACAAAGTCTAATAGCCACACAATTTGAATGGAAATTTACAATTTCTATGAAAATCACCCATCAATGTGGGCCATCCATCTAACTTCCTGGAACTTATCGTCCACTAATATGATATTATGGTTACGGCAAATGGTAAAAACTTATTATGCACGTTATGTAACATCCTTTTCTCTTGGAGAGTTCCATCCTTGAAGGAGGCAATCACTTTAGAGTTTGTGTTGGATAATTTTAATGGTAATGCTAAAGGCATTTACAACTTGTGAATGAGCGCAGAACATACACAGCCTTGGAATTACATTGTTGTTGTTGTTCTGGTATCGTTGGGATATCTTGTCTAGATAGTTAGGAAAAACATTGTTATGCTATATATGACGAGATGTATGAAATTAGAGAGCTTCAGAGAGCCCTCCCCCCAAGGGAATAAATTACTAATCGCATATTTTTTATTAGCTAAAATGACTTTAGCTAAACTTGCCCGATATTAATCCCAAAACTTTCTGTGGTTTAGCTAAACTCTACACATTTTTCCTCTCATACTTTCTAGCGTTTAGCTAAACTAACCCAAACATCATCCCAAAAATTTCTATGGTGTGGTCAACAGAAAATATTAAATCAAATCACTATACTTTTTTTCAATTGTTTCCACTTATTTTAGTCATTTTTTTTGTGAAAGCATTCTAAAATAATGCTAACTAACAAAGTCTAGGACCCAAATCAATTTATAATGCTAGAAACTAAACTACTCATCATATATTTCTTATACTAGAATTTTTTAGCTAAACTAGCCCCGAAATTCATTCTAAAAGTTGCGATGGTTTAGCTAAACAATACCAAATTTCACTCTCTTACTTTCTAGCATTTGGCTAAAGAGCTCTAGGGTTGGTGCAGTCCCGAAAAAAGTTAAGCTAAAATTATTATTTTTTCCCCAATTTTTTCCATTTACTTTAGCCAATTTTTTTTGAAAATGTGCTAAAAAATCGCCAAATAGCTAAGTTTAGCCCTTAAATTATTCCATGCTCCCCCTTTTCTTCTTCTTCTTCTTACAGTGATGAGTTCAGTAAGAAGAATTTTGTTAATAACCATTTTACTCTTTTGGAATACATTGTGGACCAAGAGTTCATTGTGGACTTTCTAGATGAAAGCTTGTTTTGATTATGCTTTGTGGCTGAAGTTTATGAACAATACATTTGGTTCATTTATATCAAATCTTTATCAGGTAAACAAGGGTATAAAGAAGCACTTCAATTTAAAGTGGATTGCACTTCCACATCTTTTATTTTAGATGGCAGTCATTGTTGTGTTGCATTGCATAACTGCTAGCGCTTTCCATACTAGCAAGTAAGCAATGTTTATTCTTAAGAAACCTAGTGACAAGTGCGTATCAAACTAAAATATGAGAGCAAATTACTTGCAATTACATCCACTGCCTTCCCTTAAGATTTACTGCCATTGCTTTATCAATTGAATTTCCTTAGCTTCATTATGTTTGTCCAAATTCTATCATGCTTCCTCTCCCATTGGACCATATTATTTGTACCTATCAAAATGATCACAATAAATCGCAAATGCGAAGGAAAATAATTAGAGCTAGAAAAATGGGCTTGAAATAATAGACATTCACAGGGCCAAACCTTTGCACTGAAATATTGGTTGAGACAGCATTCTGTATCCAGTTCATTATTTTCTCTTGTAGCACAATATCATCTTTGGTGTGCCTCTCTATCAAACTTATTTTGGACCTACTAGATGACCGAGAAACTGTATCATTCCGCATTATTGCAAACAGTTTCATCCCTTACTTGAAACATTCTAATAGAACAATAAATATAAAGAATGTGTATTGTTAATGAACTTTCTATTCAATTCTATTCCACAAAAGGATGAAGATCTTATCATTTGTTTAACAAATATTTATGTTGGTAGCTATATCACAGAGAGAAACATCTGTGGTGTCATACTGATATAAGCCTTAGAAGTAACATATACATAAAAACAAAATAGAAATTGCTTTTTTCCACAGTTGCACACCACATAAATTGAGCATAAATTGAGCGATTATGTCAAACCTATATATCATGTTCTTATGCTGGAGAGAATGTGTTTGTCTCTCTGATTTTTGTTATGCAGGTTCCTGTGGGCTAAAACATTGGACACGACTAATGTCCTACTAGAGACCTTGAATCCCTCAGTGATATGGCATAATCAGAAAATCAATTCAAAACATATCTATGTGTCGGTGATGATAGTCTAGCAATGTCCCAAATTCCATGACCCCGTCAAGTTCCTAAGTTTACCTATGTTTACATATATGAGGTGACAATAAGAAGTTAAGCATGGACAGGAAGAACAAGTATTATCAAATTCAACATGTTTATATGTTGGATATCAGGATATAATCATTTCCTTAAATGTAACAAATTATATATGCATGATACCATATAATCTGTAATAAAACTGGTTGTCTGATGCCCAATGTTTGAATTGAAGGCATGATCTGATTCAGATGAGAAACATTGTATTAAGAGAATGGAAAATTGTATATAAACTCAGAAGCTTGGGGAAAAAACAAAATAAACAGTAATTCAGCAAATAATATGGCAAATGAAATCCTTACGACTACATTGTTGCCTTTAGATATAAACATACGATTAATGCGACTTGGCCTCCTGTGGGAGGGTAGCAATGCCTCATTTTCGATTAGCAATGGTGACTCTCGAATATAAAGGGATAGATGTAACCATTGCAGAAGCCAGCATAATTCGGAGAAACAACTGGAAATTGGGAGCAATTTTTTCCTGTTGTTGCCGATAATGCACTTAGTTCCTCTATATGAATATAATCTGGATCTAATGCCATCTAAAGCTGGTAATCTCATGCTGGAATCTTGGTGTATATCTTTCCTGGCTTAATAGCCTTCTTTCCGTTGTTCCTTAAAAGTTGTCTAAGAACATATCTCATGGATTCTAGGATGAGCTAATTTATCACAATAGCTTAATTGGCTTTTAGAATAAGGGGATATAAAAGCTCCATTCTCGCAACACCATTTACACCTAAATTCTTCTTGTCTCTACTTAATCCCTTTCATTTATCTACAATAGCAGAGCCATGTATGTTGGTATATTGAAGGCTAGTATCGGATCTAGACTTCAAGCGATGCCTTTGACTAAGAAAGAATCACATGCCAACAAGGCAAGATCAAGTAATGGATAGGAGTACAGCCCGGACCACAACCATCTTCTTCCTCCCTCAGCTCCGATTCTCTCAGGGCAACCACATCAACCTCGATAATACAATCTCCTTGCGGAAAGATCATGATGACCTTCTAGCTTAGAGATTGGAGGTAAAACAACAACAAGAAAAAGCACCATGCGGGACCAAATACCAACACGAAACTTTGACTACTCAGCCCTCTGATTTATTCGAGCAAATGCAAGAATCGACCTTTTGCAAGATTTGAAGGATGGAGGGATCGGCCTCTTGTAGGATCACGAGGATTTGAAGTGACGACAATCCCCTTCCTTTCCCCCCCCTCCATTTCCCAAAAAAAAAAAAAAAACTTTTGCCCGGCTAAGAATTGAGGATGCTGATGGGGCAAAAGTCTAACATTTCTTTGGAGGAGGTCCTTTTGAAAATCGAGACCTCCATTTCGTAGGCAAATGTGAAAATGGGGCAAAATTGAAGCCCGAGAGATCACATCCTCTTTTGTAAGCCCGCTCACTAGGTTTTTGCCACGGTAGTCAAGAAATATAGATTTCTTTAATTAATTATATTTAGTTTCTTAATTAATTTTATTGATTATTGATCATAATTTCTAATTAATTATATATATTAGAGGGTTGCCACTCCCCTTCCCTAGTTGCCCCTTTCTTTGCTTCCTTACCCCTTTCTTTGCCCCTCCTCCTTTGCTCCTCCCCTTTGCCCCTTCAACTCTTTGGCCCTCCCCTTTTGCCATTTGTCCATTTAACTCTTTGCCCATCCCCCTTTTATTTTTTGTCCCTGCCCATTTTTGCGCCTTTGCCCCTCAGCCTACTCCTTTCTCCTTTTTGCTTCGTAAGTATTGTTCTTTTTTCGAATTCTATTTTTGAAAATGTTTTTATTGCTGTATCATGAAAGAGTCCAGAGGTGATTTAATGCCAAGTTACTTATTATTGCATGAGTCCCACTTTACTGTATGAGTTTACAACTGTCAAAATGTGACCCACTTTAATGTAATGCGATTCACTGAATCTACTCCGACTCACCTATAAATTGATGGAGACCTCGAGAGCAAAAGGCACAGTTCTTGAAGGTGTATTTCAATAGATTCTCATTATATTATCACGGAAGTTAGTATCCCAGATGAGTTAGCATCTCATACTTCTAGTAGAGTCATTCTAGAACCCACAATCCTGATTGTTGGACCCTAATCAATGAACCCTAACCTTAAGCTAGTTGCATGCGATTAGGATTTGTTGTTGTTCCTTGTTATTTATCAAGTTATGATGGACGATATTGGATGACTTGACTTTTGCACCTCTTGTATATTGGGAAAGGGGATAGAGACCTAGAACCCATTATTTAGATGATTCTCCTAGTTCAGAATGAAAACGTCCTCCGGGATCACCACTACCTGGACGAGAGCGGGGGCCGTCCACGTGGTCCAATCGATGCCACTGGTTTGAATTAATGCCTGACGGCCCAGGTCAGTGTCGTACGCCATCCACTAATGGTGTAACCGGAGGGCGGGAAAATCGCCAGTTATTCGTATGGGTCCCAATTGCGAGTCGCCACGTGTGCGGTGGGGGATTCCGGAGGAAGGGAGCACAGTTTGGCGATGGCTATGTCCGAACTCTGTGCGCCAAGAACGATTGCCCTTTCCGACCGGCAAACCTTACAACTTAATGTAAAATTTCTACCTATATGTAACCATTTTTTTGTGCCAAGCACCCTTTATAAAATCACAAAGTATTTGTTAGAGAGTGCTTTCGATACTTAGAGCTCGTTTAAGATCAAGCTTTTAAGGGGTGGATTAAGAACAAGCATTCCCATTGCATGCCCCGATTAGACTACCATTTTTGCAGAATTTTCTTCTTCTTGCTCAAATAAGAGCAAGCAATCCATATGAATTACGTTCTTAAGAATAGCATTATTCTTCCTCCTCTTCTTCTTCTTCTTCTTCTTCTTCTTCTTCTTCTTCTTCTTCTTCTTCTTCTTCTTCTTCTTCTTCTTCTTCTTCTAATACGTTCTTACAAAGACTACGGTCAGATAATGTTTAAAAAAACAATTAAAAGCCTCGTTCAGAGTAAGGACATGTCACCCAATATCTACCCTGGTGTTTTATGCCAGGCCACATCAGGTACTCCTACTTCCATTATGCCTTTGGTATAATCAAAGTTTCATAATATAACTTAAATTTAGATCTTATTATAATATGTATAATATGCACATCAACCTTTACTTGAAATAGTAATCATCCTTTCATTTATTAATCAAGAAAATATGACCGTTTTACAATATTAATTTAACAATGGAAGTATCTCACCAAGTTCTTGCCATAAATCATATTCTTTCTTGTCTTCAATCATCTTATAACTCTTAACTTTAACAGCTTTACTTCCAAATATTCAATCTCCTTCAAGTTAACGACCACCCTAGAAACAAAATAGAGACAATTGGAGGAGAGAACCCGCACTACTGTGCCCCAATCAATACACAATTAGCGTGAAAACGGTAAATAAGCAAGGGCCAAAGGTACATTGGGTCTCTCGCTTTATCATCGATCACCAATTGTATCCTTTTGCCCGGGGTGACATTAACTAGAAAAGGAAAATGGAATCATATTTTATAGATATCTTATAGAACCTGAGCAACATATTTTATCTTGAATCCACTACTAAAAGCCACTTACGAAATTAATTTTTAAGGAAACTAGATAGCAAGTAATAACTCGTGTTTTTTATTTTGTATACCACAACCATTGAGGTAAAATATTTCAACGGTCCCACCTTTTGAGGCATGTTCTTTAGTGCTAATTATAAGCCCACAAAGTTGCATGCAAATTATATTTGCATGTGGACCACCATTTGTCTGGCTTGCATATAAGGAGTTACATGCTTGCTATTTTCCATGCACCATGAAGGCCTACAACATTTCCCTCTATACATACATCTTTTACATATGTGTGTACACTTAGAGATTTTCATCCAACTTGCATTTTTGCATGCTTAATACTGTACACATTTGCACCCTTCAGAGATCAAGTCCTTGAATTCTTTGAACTTCAATGCTCAATGAATTCACCAATTAGGCAAATTACATCCATATACTTTGTGTACATTAATATCCCAAAGGTATTTTCTTTGGAACAATAGCTCATTCGTGTATTACCACACCTTAGCCACTTTTGCAAGATCTCAAGGTTTGAAGATTTGAAGATTCGAAGAGAATATTCCTCTTCTTCTTCTTCTTCTTCTTCTTCTTCTTCTTCTTCTTCTTCTCCCCCCACATCCCTCCCTCAGGATGTAGGACTCCTCTGTTTATAAGGGAAGTAGGACCCCCCCATAAAAAGAGGGGTCCTACTTCCTTACACCAGAAGAAAAATAGAAAAGTCATTCTATTTCATCGCATGAAGCTCTTGATATGTCAAAGCTACAAGAAATATTGAAACTTTCACATTAAGAACATAAGAGAATTAGGTACACTGGACCAAATCTCTATGCCTTAGCACAATGGACCAAGGTCATTTTATAGATCTGAGATGTATATACAGCACATTGGACTATACATACTATGGCCAACCTGATATAGGCTATAGGCCATTTATCATAACATAAGGCAATGGACCTTAGTTATCCGAAAGCAATAATATTCACAATAATATTCACACTAACCTGGTTTTGTAGAGGAGGTGCATTTATCACATACCTCCAGCAATTGTACAACAGTGTACTTGAATAAATCATAATGTACCAAAATCCATTTTTTTCTGGCAGTAAGGTACAACAAAGATTATACAAGCCTACAAGGAACATTTCCCATGGCTCTATATTCCACCACAGTTAGTTGTTATAGCTAAATACCATTCAAATTTAATAGATCATAAGAACGCTTAGTTATGTTAAATCCAAATAAGGAATCAACATTATTTAATGGTTTCGAATGATGTGTTTGTTTGAATACCTCCAAAGAAATAGATGTCACGCTTCTTCTTGAATCACGTTCTTACAAAGACTACTACGATAATGTTTAAAAAACAATTAAAAGCCTCGTTCAGAGTAAGGACATGTCACCCAATATCTACCCTGGTGTTTTATGCCAGGCCACATCAGGTACTCCTACTTCCATTATGCCTTTGGTATAATCAAAGTTTCATAATATAACTTAAATTTAGATCTTATTATAATATGTATAATATGCGCATCAACCTTTACTTGAAATAGTAATCATCCTTTCATTTATTAATCAAGAAAATATGACCGTTTTACAATATTAATTTAACAATGGAAGTATCTCACCAAGTTCTTGCCATAAATCATATTCTTTCTTGTCTTCAATCATCTTATAACTCTTAACTTTAACAGCTTTACTTCCAAATATTCAATCTCCTTCAAGTTAACGACCACCCTAGAAACAAAATAGAGACAATTGGAGGAGAGAACCCGTACCTGCAGCCAATCAATACACAATTAGCGTGAAAACGGTAAATGTGCAAGGGCCAAAAGGTACATTGGGTCTCTCAGTTTATCACTGATCACCAATTGTATCCTTTTGCCCTGAGGGGTAAAAGCATGCTAGGGTGTACCATATAAATTACCTTTTAGGGAGTCCAAAACTACCCAAAAAAGTACCCAGTACTGGGTACTGGGAACTTGCATAAATGTCTCAATAAACAATAAGTTTGAAAGTTGATTGATTCATTTTAGTTTCTAATGGTATGGTTATCCTTTGATACTATAGATTGACATGTTATTGACCTTCAATTCGAATTTTTTTTATTGATTTTAGTGGAAAGAAAACTATGAAAGTACCAGATTTAAAAGTACCCAGTGTAGGTACTTTTGAGGGTTCCAAAAGTGGTACACCGTAGCATGCTTTCACCCTGAGGTGACATTAACTAGAAAGGAAAATGGAATCATATTTTATAGATATCTTATAGAACCTGAGCAACATATTTTATCTTGAATCCACTACTAAAAGCCACTTACGAAATTAATTTTTAAGGAAACTAGATAGCAAGTAATAACTCGTGTTTTTTATTTTGTATACCACAACCATTGAGGTAAAATATTTCAACGGTCCCACCTTTTGAGGCATGTTCTTTAGTGCTAATTATAAGCCCACAAAGTTGCATGCAAATTATATTTGCATGTGGACCACCATTTGTCTGGCTTGCATATAAGGAGTTACATGCTTGCTATTTTCCATGCACCATGAAGGCCTACAACATTTCCCTCTATACATAATCTTTTACATATGTGTGTACACTTAGAGATTTTCATCCAACTTGCATTTTTGCATGCTTAATACTGTACACATTTGCACCCTTCAGAGATCAAGTCCTTGAATTCTTTGAACTTCAATGCTCAATGAATTCACCAATTAGGCAAATTACATCCATATACTTTGTGTACATTAATATCCCAAAGGTATTTTCTTTGGAACAATAGCTCATTCGTGTATTACCACACCTTAGCCACTTTTGCAAGATCTCAAGGTTTGAAGATTTGAAGATTCGAAGAGAATATTCCTCTTCTTCTTCTTCTTCTTCTTCTTCTTCTTCTTCTTCTTCTTCTTCTTCTTCTTCTTCTTCTTCTTCTTCTTCTCCCCCCACATCCCTCCCTCAGGATGTAGGACTCCTCTGTTTATAAGGGAAGTAGGACCCCCCCATAAAAAGAGGGGTCCTACTTCCTTACACCAGAAGAAAAATAGAAAAGTCATTCTATTTCATCGCATGAAGCTCTTGATATGTCAAAGCTACAAGAAATATTGAAACTTTCACATTAAGAACATAAGAGAATTAGGTACACTGGACCAAATCTCTATGCCTTAGCACAATGGACCAAGGTCATTTTATAGATCTGAGATGTATATACAGCACATTGGACTATACATACTATGGCCAACCTGATATAGGCTATAGGCCATTTATCATAACATAAGGCAATGGACCTTAGTTATCCGAAAGCAATAATATTCACAATAATATTCACACTAACCTGGTTTTGTAGAGGAGGTGCATTTATCACATACCTCCAGCAATTGTACAACAGTGTACTTGAATAAATCATAATGTACCAAAATCCATTTTTTTCTGGCAGTAAGGTACAACAAAGATTATACAAGCCTACAAGGAACATTTCCCCATGGCTCTATATTCCACCACAGCTAGTTGTTATAGCTAAATACCATTCAGCTGCAATAGATCATAAGAACAGTTAGTTATGTTAAATCCAAATAAGGAATCAACATTATTTAATGGTTTCGGAAATGATGTGTTTCTTTGAATACCTCCAAAGAAATAGATGTCACGATTTCTTCTTCGAATCGTTCTTACAAAGACTACGGTCAGATAATGTTTAAAAAAACAATTAAAAGCCTCGTTCAGAGTAAGGACATGTCACCCAATATCTACCCTGGTGTTTTATGCCAGGCCACATCAGGTACTCCTACTTCCATTATGCCTTTGGTATAATCAAAGTTTCATAATATAACTTAAATTTAGATCTTATTATAATATGTATAATATGCACATCAACCTTTACTTGAAATAGTAATCATCCTTTCATTTATTAATCAAGAAAATATGACCGTTTTACAATATTAACTTAACAATGGAAGTATCTCACCAAGTTCTTGCCATAAATCATATTCTTTCTTGTCTTCAATCATCTTATAACTCTTAACTTTAACAGCTTTACTTCCAAATATTCAATCTCCTTCAAGTTAACGACCACCCTAGAAACAAAATAGAGACAATTGGAGGAGAGAACCCGTACCTGCAGCCAATCAATACACAATTAGCGTGAAAACGGTAAATGTGCAAGGGCCAAAAGGTACATTGGGTCTCTCAGTTTATCACTGATCACCAATTGTATCCTTTTGCCCTGAGGTGACATTAACTAGAAAGGAAAATGGAATCATATTTTATAGATATCTTATAGAACCTGAGCAACATATTTTATCTTGAATCCACTACTAAAAGCCACTTACGAAATTAATTTTTAAGGAAACTAGATAGCAAGTAATAACTCGTGTTTTTTATTTTGTATACCACAACCATTGAGGTAAAATATTTCAACGGTCCCACCTTTTGAGGCATGTTCTTTAGTGCTAATTATAAGCCCACAAAGTTGCATGCAAATTATATTTGCATGTGGACCACCATTTGTCTGGCTTGCATATAAGGAGTTACATGCTTGCTATTTTCCATGCACCATGAAGGCCTACAACATTTCCCTCTATACATACATCTTTTACATATGTGTGTACACTTAGAGATTTTCATCCAACTTGCATTTTTGCATGCTTAATACTGTACACATTTGCACCCTTCAGAGATCAAGTCCTTGAATTCTTTGAACTTCAATGCTCAATGAATTCACCAATTAGGCAAATTACATCCACTTAATATCCCAAAGGTATTTTCTTTGGAACAATAGCTCATTCGTGTATTACCACACCTTAGCCACTTTTGCAAGATCTCAAGGTTTGAAGATTTGAAGATTCGAAGAGAATATTCCTCTTCTTCTTCTTCTTCTTCTTCTTCTTCTTCTTCTTCTTCTTCTTCTTCTTCTTCTTCTTCTTCTTCTTCTTCTTCTTCTTCTTCTTCTTCTTCTTCGGATATGTTCTTACTAAGACTACAGTCTAAATAATGTTTTTCAAACAATTAAATGCCTTGTTCATAGTAAGCTCATGTCCCAAAATATCTACCCTGGTGTTTAAACCAGGCCACATCAGGTACTCTTAACACCATATTCATGAGTTCATGAGACCTTTAATAACGTTATAAATAGCTTAAGTTTTTTGTCTTTAACTTTATCCTTAACCTGAGCTTTAAGTTCTAAATTTTGTCATTAACTTGAGCTTTATCCTTAACCTGAGCTGGAATCAATTTTTTATTTTTAAAGGAAAAACATTTACCCCAAAATATAAACATGACTTGTACGTACATCCAAAACTGTGCAACATAACTTTCAAGAGCAAATCTTATATACATTATTCTTAACATGATTAAATATTCGTAATCAGTGCTTTATTCTTATCATGATCAGATTTTCATAATCAGTTTTCCATCCAAAACTGAAGTAGAGGTCAGCCATTTGATTATATAATCCATTGTTCTGCCACCTTTCAACCATTTAATAATACTGGTCAAAGAACTTAGAATAACTAGAGAGAAGATCCAAACAACTTATTCGTTCAGCAACCCGAGCATTATAACCCCAAGGCTGGAAGGATCTCACCAATAATAAGCATTCAGTCTTGGCTGTTCCGTGTATAACAACCTTGCCACAGCAGTGATCATTTACTGAAAATAGAACCAGGAGGGAACCTCTTCTTCTTCTTCTTCTTCTTCTTCTTCTTCTTCTTCTTCTTCTTCTTCTTCTTCTTCTTCTTCTTCTTCTTCTTCTTCTTCTTCTTCTTCTTCTTCTTCTTCTTCTTCTTCTTCTTCTTCTTCTTCTTCTTCTTCTTCTTCTTCTTCTTCTTCTTCTTCTTCTTCTTCTTCTTGAGCATGATTTTGTGGACGAGGGTTTGATGCCTAGTGAATAAGAAACAAACTTTCATCTTATATTGCATTACATACGTTCATACTTTGATTAAAATAGGATATGCTTTCTTTTCTTTCGTTAAACTTTTGTGCCTTTATATCTTAGGAGCTTGAACTTTTATGTGCTTGATTGGATATGTATGTGATCGTCGAGATATTAATAAATTGCCAATTTACAAGAATTTCAAAATTACTACCCTAACATCCGGCTACAATAGTTATTGTGTATTTATCAAAGGCATTGACTAAGTATATTTGGTTGCTTTGAAGGATGTAAAGTTTATGAAATGATTCGAATATTAAGTTTACAATAGGAATATAGAATGTGTAGCCTTAAGTCTAAGCGTCCCATAAGCGCATAAGTATGGGATATACAAATACGAGGCCCATGAGATGTCCCAATCCCCAAATGTTCCCCTTTACGGACATAAGACAAGAGGGGGAAATGATGTGCCCCTCCCATTAAAAGCCATTCTTGCTAGCTCAAAATGTGATTTTGACTTTGGGCATGAGTCGAGCATCTAGTTCTTGTAGGGACCAGCGATTATGACCATGAGCCAAACTTCGATTTGCTACAAGCAACTAGTCTATCTTTCATTCGATGCCTCTAGCCTAGTGCTATATATGTAAAGCTAGCATGTAATGGCGATTAAGGCGTTTGATCAATACTCTACTCCGGACATGTGTCCTAGGGTAACTCGGCCTTTTGGATGCAATCGCCCGATCGAAATGTCGGTGCATGCCAACCCGGCATCTCCGGTCGCACAATGTCGAGCTCGCAGGACATCTGGCGAAACAAGTTTGGGCGGCACTTGGGGAGGGTTTTGTTCTCCTTCTTAAGGTCTCTCTTGAACCCTCGAAGGAACCACCTCCGCAAAGCTCTTGACCCCTTCAGAGGCGGGGAAGGCTCCCAAAACCCAAACCCTCTGATTTACTAGGGTTTAGGTATCGGGGAATAAAAAGCAGCTCCATTTGTTAATCCCAATCGTTCAAGTAGTAGTTCATGTTATAGAAAACGTTCTCAAAAAGAAAAATGGACATCCAATTGCGGATGTCCCAACCCCCAAATGTTCCCCTTTACGGACATAAGACAAGAGGGGGAAATGATGTGCCCCTCGGTTCGGCCATTCTTGCTAGCTCAAAATGTGATTTTTGACTTTGGGCATGAGTCCGGAGCATCTAGTTTCTTGTAGGGACCAACGATTATGACCAACAGAGCCAAACTTCGATTTGCTACAAGCAACTAGTCTATCTTTCATTCGATGCACTCTAGCCTAGTGCTATAATGTAAAGCTAGCACGCATTTCTGGCGCCTTCGGGCGTTTGACCAATTCTCTACTCCTCGGACATGTGTCCTAGGGTAACTTCGGCCTTTTGGATGCAACCGCCAAGGTCCGAAATGTCATTGCATGCCAACCGCATGCTCGGTCGCATAATGTCGAGAGCTCGCGGGACATCACAACGAACAAGTTTGGGCGGCACTTGGGGAGGGTTTTGTTCTCCTTCTTAAGGTCTCTCTTGAACCCTCGAAGGAACCACCGACGCAAGCTCTTGACCCCTTCACCCATTAGCATCCGGAACATTCGAGAACATTCTATTTTGAGTTTTTTGGTGCCTTTTGCTAGTTCCCCCTCCCCCTTTTTTTTTAATTCGCTTTTAAGTAGTGAAAAACCCTAAATTGTAGAGCCAAATCAAGATTTGACAAGACCCTAAAGTGTAGAGTGACCCCATTGAACGCCATGTTGGAAGGCCGATCTCGTTTGAGTGTACATGCGGGGAATATCTTTGGCATCCCGGGATGATAGTGAGTCGGAGGGGAAATAACATAATGATATCATATCGCACCTAAGTTGTATGTGCTTGGGGCCATTATTGTCAAAGCGATGCATTGGGCCGCGCAATCTTATGTATTAGATAATTTTTTGGGGATTTCCGAGAATTTTGAGGTACCTGACGAGCTTTATGGAACCGCCGAAAGTGCTCTACCGAGGTGAACGCCATGAAATTCTCGGGGAATCCCCGCTGAAAATATCAAACGTAATAACCATTTGCTTGAAAATACGTATATGGAAAAATTTTCCGGCAGATTTTTGTGAACTTTTTGTGAATGGCTATGGCAGAGGAACGGCTATGGCAGAGGAATGGCTATGGCCATGGTTACATTTCTAAGCGGAAGTCTTTTTCTCCGGCATTTTCTTTAGAGAACATACGCGAGATTTTTTCCATAGAGACTCTTGTTAAACGGCTATGGCACATGCAACGAGTGCAATCCCTAATCGGACAGATACAAAGGAAGAAATCGAGGGCATTGGCACTTGGTTAGAATCGCCGAAGCAGACCTATTCTATCATCATGTGCTTGGAAATGTATGGCGCAGACAAGCTCATGCTTTAAAATATGTGCTGCATGGTATTTGGAAGTTTTTTTTCCTTCCAATCCTGTGGGCCAAATCCTTTTTATGGCCAAATCTTTGGCCCGAACGCGCTGGGCTGTCTTATTGTAAGCTCGACCACATGATCTGTAATCTCGACGGCCTATAGCAAGTAGCCACAAAAGCAGGGGAGGGAAATTAGCGGCGTCGCTCCACGAAATCAGGAATGTTTTCTGCCTTATAAAACAGACAAATTTTAACAGTAATTTCAAGTAAATGGTTATTACAGAATAAGAAACGTTATTTTAATGAGTTTAGGGTCCAGTCACATGATGCCGTCAACACAGATTTTTCCCTGTTGCCATTAACGATTTCTTTTGCTCGGGGTCACATGATCCTATCAGACTCAGGATTCCACATTTCAAAGGAGGAGTGGAAGCAAGAATTTTTTGCGCCGCTATTTGTGATCCGATGGAGGATTGCTGCCAAAGCATCCACATGGCCTCATCTCTGAAATCCCTGTTGATGGCAATCCTTCCAACCGATGCAGGATGCAGGAGCCCGCTGAATGGATTGCTATCAACAGGGTTTCTTTCCTGTCAAAATTTAGCATGTGACCTCTTCTAATTCTATCATTGACAGGACCCGAGCCCTGTTGACGAATGGATTGCTATCAATAGGGTTTCTTCCCTGTCAAAATTTAGTATGTGACCCCTTCTAATTCTATCATTGACAGGATCCGAGCCCTGTTGAGGGCATCATATGATCGGACCCTTAGGCTTTTTATACAGCATTTTCTTTCTCCCTTAGGCTTCTTTCTCCCTGCGCACGTAAGAGACATACGAAAATCTAAATTTAGTGTTAAAATTCGAAAAGTAAGGAATTACGATTTGAAAAGAAAGGACCGAATTACCTGATAAATCCTTTTCTAATTCTGAAGTATATACAAGTATCAAAAATCTCTTTAGACAACGTTCTAAAGTAGGCTATATACAAGCATCAACAAAATCTCTTTAAACTAGCAGAACTGCAGGGTTGGGAAGAAGGCTAGGTAGATGGATTTGGGTTGAAATTTTAATTGTAGTAATTTGAATTTTAGTGGCATGCGAAGAGAATATGTATTAATATATGAAGAAAGGAAGATTAGATAGTAATAGGTGAGCAGCACACTAAGGAACTATTGCCTGGCAAAGTCATGTCTCAATTTTTTTTTTTAGCAGAAATGCAGGGTTGGGGTTAAGGTTTGCAAAAGATCATTTTTCGTTCGGTTTTGAAGGTGAGGGAGATTTTTAATTGATAAGGGTTTTTTTTTTTTTTTTTTGGGACGAAGGTCCCAATTTAGGGTGTGTGAGGTGGACTTCAAGGACAAGGGATAGGGTGGCGGAGCGGATGGACATATCCGATCGGATAGGGCGGCGGATGGATGGTGACGAAAAACCGTCTTTGCCGGATGCTTGTCGATTGCTGCCGCTTCAAATCTGCACCTTCCCAGATGCTTGCCGGATTCGTCTTCATATTCAAACCTGGGCTGGGTGCACACTGGTTTGGGTTCGCCGGTTCAACTCCCCCCTTCAAAGATTTTTGCGTTTTTGCATTCAGAGAGGATTTCTTTTCCTTGGTTCTTCGATTTCTTGTTCTTCCACCAGCTTCGAATTTTCTTCCAGATTCGTTTGTATCTGATTTTGTTCTTCCTTCTGGTTCCAGATTTTGCAGTCTTGTGTGGTTGTTCATGTTGATGTATTGCGATTTTGCACCTTAAACTGGTGTGGCACTTTCAGTCCGATTCCACATTGGAGTGGATCTCCAGGGGATTGATTACCTGGTTCGTCTGTCATCAGTTTGAAGAGGCATGTACAAGTATTCATTGTTTAAGCTTGCCAATCTAATGGTTTAAACCCCAATGGTTCAGTTTAAAAAAAATAATAAGGTATGGGTTAGACATAAGGTATGGGGTAGACATAAGGTATGGTGTAGACATAAGGTATGTTTAGGGTGTTATAGAGTAAGGTGTGAAAATCAGTGCCATGTGATGGGGATGTGTACGTAATTCTAGTTTGAGGAATAGATAGGGGGGAGAAAGTTTTCACACAAAAACACCCCAGATAAAAAGACATCACCAAGATGTCACCAATTATAGACGAATAGTTGCAAATCACACTCAAGCGGCAAATTCCAGGGTAGAGAAGGTTTGTTCTAATTGAAACTAAAAGTTTCCGGTTGAGTTAGCACATTGCAGGAAAAATTCTGGTAGATTTTTATGCATATTTGTATTCCCATTGAGAACTGGTGAAATTCCCATACGGCCTTTGGAAATCCTTAAGACAACGTTCTTGCAAAAGAGGACATCCCAGAAGCAACATCTTTAGGAAAGGAAGGAGGGATGGAGAGGGAGGAGCATGGCCGGAGTGCGAAGAAGAAAATCGTGCACCTCAAGTTAGGCAACCCTACTAAAAAAAAAAAGAAACCAATTTGCACCATACTGTGCATATCTCTAACTGAAGACATGCCCACATTATTATCATGGAATTGCCTCCATTTGACTTGAACATATCCCATTGCCTCCATTTGAGTTAAGATACACCAAACTATACTCCCACACAAGGCCTTAAACACCACCTAGAAGATTAGGGTTTTACAAAGAATGATAGGCTAATGGTCTATGTGTCATCTCTAGTCTTATACTCATAACTCGATAGTCTATCTTGCAAAAACAAAACATTGACATCCTTTAAATTAGAGCCTTAATCAGATCATTTACATGAGCAATATACTATCAAAACCAAGTGCTTTACACATATCCACGATGCATTGAGTGGGCACACTATCTAAATTTTGTTGTACCATTAAAACGACACAAGACACAATCGATAGAAACATTGTATATATCACAGAAGATGAACCAATTACAAAGATACAGAATCCCATCATGGATATATGTACCAATTAAAGAATCCATCCACTTTGATATACAACCGATGCTTAATCCAGCAATTTCTGTCCCATGAATATATAGGTGGAGCAAGCAACAAAAGGAATAAAGCGTTGGACTATGTTTGAGTTTACTTTCGCAATTAATTAAGAACAAAATGCCTACCTAGAGTGTGTAAGCTTTTATTGCATGAACCACCCATAATGAAAACAAACTTAACTCCACCATAGAATCATTTATTTGCATGTGATCCATACTGAAGGAGGAAGCTGGTAATAGTGACCTACAAGCATAAATGTGTGCAACATGCAATAGTTCAAACATAGCTGATATGGTAAGGCGACATGAGACTACCACATAAGGCTATCGCTCTTATAACAAACGGAAAAAAGGCTCTTACTGCATGATAGTAACCATAAGGCATGACAGCAACCCAATGCTAGTAGTGGATGGGAGTTTGTAAAATATACAGCAACCCTGTGTGTTTCAAATAAAAGCATTATGAACATATAGGTGCATATAAGATGATGTTACATACTGGTAATGCCATGAAGATATCATGAGAATATCTCATGAAGGGCATAATTGATGGGCATAATATCTCTTAAATGAATTTCCTCTCATGGACTGCTGTTATTACATAATATGGTTCTTTGGAAATGGATACTGTACAATCTAAGTTACACGGTTGACAAAACCTCATATGGTACTAACCCAGTATGGCTTATGTAGGAAAGTTCATCAAAATAAAAAAGATAATACATCTTAGCATGCAAAGCACATGATTAAAAGCAAGAAATTTTGCAGTCGTTGTGATAAAACTAAGAGCTTCAGAATTCTGGATTTCTCGTTAGCCAGCTATGTTGTTCGATGAACTAAGTGGATTTTGGACTTGAAGATATCATTGACGACAGTTGAGGAAGTGAGAGAAGCAACACAAAAAGGAAAAGGAGAAGTTCTAAAAGGAGAAGTTTTGAAGTGAGAGAAGCTTTCGCAATAGCCATCACATATCAAACCAAAACCAATGGTTTACAGAAAAAATAAATAACTAAAGGCTAAGAAGTTGTGCAGTATAATGTTACCTCATTTTCCCCAACAGTAAGCTCCAGGCTCATGAGATCCAACATACAATGCCCGTTCAAAGAATTAAGCAGATCTATGCTCTTGATGGTAGAGAAAGGAGGAATGATTAAATCATCAGTAATAAACCTGCTACTCTTTGAAGGTCTTTGAGTCTTTGTGCAACAAGAAAAAACTTTGCTTTTAATATATAGTTCCTCTCCTTAAGAGGACAACTATTGTAAAATACCTGTACAGAGTTATCGAAAAGCAATGTGATCAAGTTTTGGAGGCTTTTTGGAAGGAAAGGATACCCACGTTTGTTTGTTAGAAACGCCTGCAAAGAATTGCTGTATGGGTTCTCCAATCCATTGTTGCATGGAGTTCATAGAGGGCAGTGAGGACCTGGAATGACAACATATGTAAGACCACGAAATTCAATGTAAGCTAGTATCGCAAAAGACCAAACTAGATGACTATTATGCTCACATAGCATGAGTATGCCACCATTCCCAGGGATTATTTAAAGGAAAAACAGTCACATTCAGGACTACTAGTCTCTAATATGGAGATACTATCTTTTGTGCCATCAGAGGTTTTTGAGAGGGCCATAATAGGTTATATAATAGGTTATGTGCAGGATTGTGTCCCCAAGTTGCGATATAAGATAAACGGCATTTTAGAATTCTTTGATGCTTTTTCAACTTCAACCGTTGGGCATTAGCTGATTTGCTGCAGATGACAATGTTGGATTGTAAGCCTCTTGGTTAGATAAGAATTTTTTCCAAGCCAAAACAATGACATCAAGAACTAATTTGATGTTACTAGTCCTCTTATTGATGCATTTACATTCAGGATTGGGTTTGCTTGATTGGGAGACCGTTAAGAGGAGAAAATTGAAAAAAACTATTCATGTCCCTTTGTTCAGTAAATTATCATGCCTAAATAGCAAAACCATGAGGATAAGTACCTGAATATCAAAGCTCCAAATAAGCAAATCCGTTCAAGCACATGATTTCACCGCATGCGAATTTGCAAATGTGGCGACAATAATCTGGAATCCACCTCTTCCTCGGGACTTTGGATTTTTCATGGTCAAAACATGCCATATAGATATTGTGCCTGCTGATGGAGTCACGAATGGAATCATGCTTGTGTTTCTGCAGTCCAAGCATAATATTAATTGACAATTCTACAGGTACATTAAATCATAAGTAATAAAACGACTTAAATGATTGCAATCAACTATGAATTGCTCTGAGAAGTATGAATATCCATTAAACCCGTAAGAGGATTTGGATTTGAAAATAAGCAACAGTGAAGAATCAGGCTTTAAGCTCCAGAGAGAGTTGTAGAGGTAAGATAATGCATGCTCCATAAGAGCATAAGAGGATTTGGACCTAATAGTATGCAGTGAAGATTCATGTTTCACAGCTTTAAAGGAGAGCGATAAGATATTGCATGCTTAATCAGGGAAGCGGAACCTCTTCCAACACATTAACAGATGTTTCTCAGATCTGGAACAAGTGTTGCAGGGAAAAGTTACAGAAACTAACCGGTCTCAGAAACCCATAAACTATTCTATATTAATATTCCTTGATAGGCAGGCAAGCAAGATAATCCTATTTGCTGAGCAGTTCTACCCTCGAATCTGGTCCAGATCCTCAAAAGTGAGGCCTAGGTCAGAGCAAACTTACATGCGGATTGTATGGAGTCGCATTTGCATCGTTGGCTCATACCGGGCTCTGCGGTAAAAATTCAAGAATCGTCAAGAATCTGGTAGATTTAAAGACTCGTCACAATTGTTAGCAGAACGGAGGAGTCTTCCAAATCCTTAAACTTTGCAAAAGAACCCTCATCTTTGTCAAAAAATACAAGAGAAGAAAGACAATTAAGCATGCATCAAGGATCTGGCCAAGGATCTGGACAGTTAACAGCGGCGACTACTTGCCCCAGAAATTACTCCGGCAGAGAATTACTTGAAGTTTCTAATTTCCCTGGCCCTAAGATTGGAAATTAGAGAATTGGACTGGCTCAAAGGCGATTTCAGGTGGCGTGGCACGACACATTGGCATAGCTAGGAATGCAGGAAATGGAGTGCAGGGGGGTTAGGCAACCCTGCTAACAAATTCTAAATAAATCGAATCTGTGAGTTCTCTCCGAATCTGTGAGTTCTCCCGGAGCCAGAACTGAGCGGTAGTTAGTGCTGGGTTTTGCTAACAAACAGACAAGCATAGCAACAGCAAGAATAAACAGAAGGATATACAAGAATTTGGCGAAGGCCAAAAGGAACAGAAGCCTTTTCTGTTGGAACAGATCCTTCAGAGATGAAGCGGTCCACACTAATGTTGATAATCACCTGCATCAAAGAAATGAAAAGGAATTCAAACTATGAGATTGAGATCTACTTCTCTATAACATTAGATAGAACATGAAAGTTGCCTAACCTCCTCTTTAAGATCTAATGGCTGATAAAGCGAAGATTTGAATGATGGAGGCTCAATTTCCCTGAAGGATTAAGATCGGAGAAGGAGGGCCGGCGCTGGCCGGAGGAGTGATTTTGATGCAGAATTGCTTTGTTTTATGCTTGGGAGGGGCGAGGGGGAGGGTAGAGTCTGCTGAGCCTGTGAATATATTGAGGAACGATTTGGGCTGCTGGATTTGAGGCCAAAACCAAAGGATCTGCTCTGGTTTCTTCCACAACAGATGGAAATACCATTTGGGCTGCTGGATTTGAGGCCAAAACCAAAGAATCTGCTCTGGCTTCCCCCATAACAGATGATCTATTCAAATTCTGATCAGAATTGGGTGGGAATATGAAGGAGGCCATGGGGCTTGTAACTCCGGAAGGGGCTGGATACGTGCCTATTGCTTTCCACGTTGTCTTTTCCAAGGTCCCCCCTTGGGTTTATCCACCGAATCCGTTCGAGCTCCATATCCTTTTAGAAAGTCAGAATTGACTATTTACAAAACCAAAGAACTTAGGCTTAATTTTGACCCGACCTTCTAACCATACTTCGACACACATCTGTGGGATTAAATTTTGATATTCCTATGCAGTTATCTAGAGAAATCTCTGTCCTAGTTGTGGTGGCCATCCTCTCCATATGCATTTTCTAGGACAGAGGATCCTTACTAGAAAGGAAGGACCTCTACTTTGATATGGAAGAATAAAATTTGGTCTCCACCTCTTGTGTTTCAATCAAAATCTGTCAAATGTGCCTTCAATCTGGCATCCTGATACACTCTGCCAATCCAATATGACTAATACCTTGTTGTATCGAACTTGGTAAAAAGGCCAAACGGTGGTGTAATTTTGTAGATGTTGGGCCCTTGTACAGTTCTTTTAGGCAACTTGTTTGCTATTTCTTTTAGGCTGTTTGAATACAGATCCGTTTTCCTTCCAAATAATTTTAGTGGTCCTCATCACTAAAATTTTAATTTCAAATACAGCATCTACTACAATTCCCTTGAATATCTTCTCAGAGAAATTTATCAATAGCTAGTAGGGCACAGAAAGACATGAAGACATACTAGTACTATTTTCCTCCAAAATGCCCAATGCTTCCCTACCAAACAGTTTAATGCGCTAAAGCTTATGCTTAAATTGAAAATGAGAAAATTTAGAAAAAAGTTAAATCTCTGGACACACTAAACTGTTCCTTCATCAAACTATTTCTTAATGGACACTTCTCTCCAATAGGTTTGAGATGTCAGAACATATTTATCGTCAGAGTACAAGGTACAAAAGAGGATGGCAAAATGAAAGACAAGAGAGCACCTGAATGTAAGAATCGATACTCAACAAAGCGACACTAAGATAGCAATTGCCTGGTGTTCGGTATCATTGCTACAACATATATGCTGTTTTTGGCAATCGTTGCATGACACAGTGACATGGTCCCTTACCCTGATAGCATGTGAACTTTACACAATTATCGAACTCGTGCAAGTCTAGCAATCCCTCAGGACTATCTCCATCAAGGTTTTGTTTGCCATAAAATATGCTTAGCTTCTCCAATGCTAGGCAGTAAGATAACAAAACTCGTAGTTTACCAAGCATATAATGATCCAGAATATCTACAGTCACATAAATGTGTTTAAGATGAGCCAAAAACACTCCACCATTGTTTACTCCAACTCTCAAAGCCTGAAATATGCAGAGTCATAAATGAATCAAATACTCATAAACTTCATCCAAAAATTCAAATGTTGACTTACCTTCATAACAGCATCTGATACCCAGAGCGTATGAACCAACGTGATCTTTTGGATTATATCTGCCATCAAATATTTTGAAGCAATGTTTCCACATACGTCTAGGTCTAGGCGCTGAATGCGGATATTAGGAATACATTTCAGAATTTCTAGAGGGCAGCGAATTTTAACTTCCCTCAAGTTTGGAGAATTGACAATGGTGAAACAGGTGCGACCCAAATGAGTAAAACCAGGTGAGTAAGACTTGGACAATCTATTTTCAAGAACTGATTAGTACGCCTAACGCTGATCTTTACATCAAAATATTGAAGCGAGGGGCACAAGCGCAAAAAAATGCAGCCAAGGCTTCATCACTTATACAAACGTCCACAAATTGGCAAGTGCGCAGACAGGGTAGTCCAAAAAACCTCTCAATCTTGCAACATCCAAATCTTAGAATCACAAGTTTGTTGCAACTTATTACTGATGGAAAAACATTGAGCATTGGACAGTTAAGTACCGAAGAGAATGACGGACAAGGCTGATCCAACATGAAAACCATTTTATCTTCGTCTTGGTTTTGTCAAGTGCAACAATGTCCAGCTTCTGTATATTGCGGTTAAAGAAAAAGAAACCGCCACACTATGTTTTCATTGTCCTGATCAGAAAGTGAAAGCTTATCTACCCGCTTACACAACGTGCTCCATTTCTTGCATACAAGCTCACATTGTGCCAGATTCTCCACAGATAGCTTAGAAAAAATGGTGGTGATGATCGAGTCTGGAAGCAAATCAAAGAGGTCGGCCATTGGCGCCATAGCTAGTTTCTGTGCTTTGCCCTAATGATGTTTTAGCCCATTATAGTTATTTGGCTTTAATAAGCACAAATTCCACGTCATAATTCCACGTCAGCTTCATCATGGGAATGCTGCCTTCTTCCCAAAGAACTCGGTCTTGCTAATTCAAGAAGTCTTATAGAGTCACATTCATATTTTTTGGTAGAATATAACAACCCTACCAGCTCAGCATTAGTCACATGGCCATGTTGATGTGGCACACGATGACATGGCATCATACAGAGTCACGTCCTATATGAATAGTTGTGCCTATTAGTCTATTCATGTCAGTGGCTGAGGCCTGTTCAACCACTTTTCTATTTCAATATACAAGGCTCATATTAACTTAACATGGTATTAGAGCCTGTGTACTCTTAAATAGATCCGATGAAGAACACCTCTGGTAAGTATCCTATTGCGATTTTTGAGTCTTTAACAACATCAGAGGAATTTGCATCTAAGGGATTTATAGGATCGGCAACGGCCATTATATTTTCTTTGACATAATAATTTGCTCTAATAGTTACGGATTGGGTTCCTTCTGGTTCTTGCGCCATGGCCCCTCCTTCTTGTTCAAGGATGCATGCCAAAAGAGAATAACATCCAATTATGTTAATTTTTGCTTTTGATATGAATACCTTCCTCTTTTCTTCAATCTAGTAAACCGCTTTTTCTTTCTTGATGGCGGAGGCTGTCCAGCTTCTTCCTCAATGAACAACCCTTAAGGATGCCATTGTAGAAGAACCCATTTTAGGTAACGAATTCCAGATGGAAGCTCGTGGATTTGTAAGGCTGCAAGAGAGAAGGATTGTAGCCCAAGATGCAGCTATTGATGGAACAATCAACTCTAGCTATAATGGACTAAAATTGATGCCCCAAAATTCAAGATGTTTTTCTAAGCAGCCCAAGATAATGTTAGGATCCAATGTAGACATATGGCCATTAAAATTATTTCAAAAAGCGCTCTGTTTGATTAAATCGATGAAGACCAATTGTAAGATAAAGAAGATGTTGTCGGTGAAGATCAAATGCCCCTGTGACAACCAATTTAGGGAAAAATTTATGCCCTTAGAGGTGAGTCAAATTTGAAGGATGCATACCTGCAAGCAACCGCTGAAGTATCCATGGTCCTGCTGCAACCCATCAATACGTCTATCTAGATCTTGGATAATCCACCATGAGAAACTACAAAAGTAAATCTTGCATTATGATGCTCCTTGCGTTATATACATCATTCCATCATATATATCGAAGGACTTTCCCATCCAACAACATTTGTCACATGGGCCCTCCATCTAACCACGCCACGGGATGGCGGACAAACAAACAGATATAAAGGTATCATTCTAGCCCATCCTCTATAGGCTCCTACATCAGCGGAAGCAATATAACAATACAAGCACCAATGCTAACAACAATAAACTATCTCAAGTGTAGTGATAGTCCATCCATCCAACACAATACAACAACACATCAAATAGATCATATAGAAGCTCCTACCCAGGTTCAGACTCGAGGGGGGGTCGATTGACGATTGGGCAGACGGAGTTATGGAAATGACTTGGGCTCGCAATAGACAATGGCTAGGGTTGACCACACCATCCGCCCATCGTATGCATACTTTGCAGATAAGCTAAATCAAGCTCTATTGTGACTGTAATCTGCCGGAGATGCAATCTCATGGTATCACCTAATGAGACTACTTCGGGTTACATCTTCCAGGTCCAATGAGGTAGGAGGATTGCATTTCCCTTCCCAAAGTGCAATGGCTCCATAACTGGCTAGAAGATCATGGTGGTACACGTGCTTACCAGACTAAACTCCCCAAAACAAGAGCTTGGCTGACACCTGGAACTCTTGAGAGTTAGGGCAGCACCATTGACACAGGAAGTGTCAACCCATACCCAGCCCTTACAAAGTGATCGACTATAAGCCTAGCCAACTACTATGGGACCTCAGTAGCCTCGCTCGACAAGGTCCTCCCACCACTTTGTTATTGACCCCGTTATGTGGTGCTCAGTCACTCCATAGCCTCCATAGCCCCGCGAGCTTTATGTACAGGCCACATATTTTTCAATCGTGATTTTGATACTTATAGATGGTTTGGGTGAACGTCTACATGGAATGAAGGGGCAAATGTTCGAAATATTTTTTATGAAGGTAATACAAAATCCAATTGTTCAAAGGCAAAATAAATTGTTAGAAATCTTTACCATAGAAAAATACGTTGTCATTTTTTCGGTGAATATTGTTTGCCGGGACTTAGTATCTAGGGTTTATTTGTGCCCTAAAAGCAGTTGCGGATGGAGCTACGGCTCGCTAAGCAGGGAAGCCAGTAGTTGTTCTTGGAATGTGCATAACAGTATCGGTCTGGACTTATGAAACTTGGAAAAATATGGCCTAATTTGGGTGATTTGTTGTGCATACAGAGCCATTTATAGTGGCATGTGATGCCACCGAGCTCTTTGCTCTAATCGAAAATATGGCAGAAAGGGGTTTGCGCATTGAGAGAGTTAAATACTCGTGTTGCCTCTCTTGATAATCGATCTTGCTTATGATCATGCTCTTTATAATTTCCGTGCTCATGTGCCTTAGCTCTGCTAGGATGGAGAATACAAAGCATGTCTTCTTTGGGTTGGGAGCTAGCAAAGGCGGAAGATCAATCGAAATGGAGGTATCACAGATGTAGAAGGAGCCCCTATCATCGTTTCTTATGATGCCTCTGTAGTTTTTTATGCAAAATTCTATCTAGGCTTTTGCCTAAGATATTTTATGACAGCCCCATCCCTCCCGAATTTGGCAATTTAACTAACCTATCTCGACCTTGCAGAGGCCGGCCGCCAACCGGATCAATCCCATCTTCACTTGGAAACCTCAAGAATTTAGTTTACTTTTATCTCCGTCCCAAAACAAGTTGACTAGTAGCATCCCCAAGGAAATTCTGCTTCCTACCCAACTTAACTCAACTTGAGCTTTATGTAAATTCTCTCTCCGATCTATCCCCGATGAAATTAGCAACTTGACCTCTTTAACCGAGTTAGATCTTTCTCAAAATTATCCTAATGGTAGCATTCCACAATCCATCGACTTGCTTAAGAACCTTAGACTTCTTGACTCAATTATAACAACCTTCTTCGGAGAGATTCCGGATGGGCTCTCGATCTAAAAGAGCTAAATTATTTAGTCAAGTTTAGAAATGCCCCACTTGGCGGATACCATACTTTATAGGGAAGAATAGCAAGCTCATTTAATTTGATGTTAGCAAAGAACAAGCTTAGTGGGACAATTCCCCTTACCTCCGTGTATAGAGGGGCCTTGAGATACTTTCTTTGTTTTTAAGAATAGATTATCGGGACAAGAATATGGGAAGAATATGGGATTCTAATGCCTCGAAAGGCACAAATGAAATGAGAGGAATGATCCTACCTTTCCAGCCCCTATCCATGGCTTTTCACCACATAAATTACTATGTGGATATGCCCAACAAGATGTATAGCATATCACTTCTATACTGATTGATCACTTCACTATGAACAATGCATTTGCTTTCCATTCCATTTCGTGAAATGAAACAACATGGTGCAACCGAACAACGACTTCAACCGCTAATGGATGTTAGTGGTGCGTTTAGGCCGAGTGCTCACCGCTTCCGATTGGTGTTAGTGGAGCTGGTAAAACTACTCTCATGGATGTTCCGGCCGGAAGAAAAAATCGAGGCTATATTGAAGGCAAGATCGGCATCTCCGGATATCCCAAAAGACGAGACATTTTCACGCATATCGAGGTACCGGGTGGAGCGAATGATATTCCTCCCCACATGTTACCGTGCTTGAGGCAATTACCTATTCTGCTTGGCTCCGCCTTTCAAAGGATATTGATGAGAAAACTAGGAAGGTAATATTTTTAGCTCCCAACTTTGCTAACTTTGCATATACAGCCAGCTTTACCAAGGAGAGTTTTGCAAGTACAGGCAGTTGTAGAAGAGGTTATGGAACTTGTTGAACTTATGCCACTGCGGAAATGTATAGTTGGGCTCCCAGGCGTGAGCGGGTTGTCTACAGAACAAAGGAAAAGACTGACAATTGCAGTCGAACTTGTTGCAAACCCTTCTATCATATTCATGGATGAACCTACGTCAGGATTGGATGCTCGTGCCACAGCCATTGTAATGCGGACTGTTTAATTATAGGGAAAAAAATCATATTCAAACCATGTCAATTTGCCGCTTTATATGTTGTCCATTTAATTGCTACAAAATATCCAAATAATTTACCATGTATAGATACGATCAAATACCATTCTATTAAACTTGAAATACTAATCATTAGTTCGTATCAGACATTTTAAGTTGCTAGAAAAATTAGCTGAAATAATTATGTTTTAGTACCATGGAGAAAATAGGGTAAAAAAAGTCATATTAGCATATTTAAACCAAGATTGTTTACCAGGTTGTGTACTAGTGATTAATCACTATAAAATGTCATGATAATTATGCGCTTAACATTACCATGTCAATATACTGAAGAAGATAGATGCGATCAAATACCAGTCTAATAAATGTGACCAATTAAACAGTAGTACATATCATATAGTTTAAGCTGTTACAGAGACCAATTAAAATTGCCATGTTTCAACATCATGTCATAAAACAATGTTGTCTTATCACCTTAGAAAAATATGTTGATGAACCATATTAGAATATCATATAGGTTAAGTTGTTATAAAAACCAATTGTAACGTTCCTAACCGACATGCCCTTAACCAACTGGGCAAAACCGTCTAGACGTTTATGAGTAGTCGCTTCTACCCATTTATGCCGGTGTCTCGGGAACGCCCCACAGGCACATTCAAGGTTCGAATACTCGAGCGGTCTACCATGAGCCCGTTACAGTTGACCCTCCTGGCAACTCGGGATCTTGTCAAAACTTGCGAAAACTCTTACTAGGTTTGTGTGGCAAACAGTTGAGTATGGTGAAGAATTGAATCTTCCTTGACAATTGAACTTTCATTCTTCATATTCAATGGACAAATTCTATAAACTCAATATCCATCAAGTACAATGTGAATTCACTACACAATACAATAAAATGCACGCTATTTTGCTTTTGCTCGTAATCTTCTAAGCGACCATGCTCCCAAGCTCCATATCTATGCTTGCTTGCTACTTCACCGCACATGCATTCACCGGGTTAGTCCTCGTGACTAAGTGGGGATCCCCGGCGCCCTTTGCATGCATGGGAATACTCTGAAATCTTGGATAAGCACAAACACGGCGGAAAATCCTACGCGAGTACAACGCTATCACAATGACAACATAATCCAAGGAAATACCAAACAGGAACATTAGAAGCAAACAACATAGTCAAAATACCAAACCATCATGACACATAGCTCCGGGACAATGGGAAGCTCAGCCAGCCTACATGCAGGCCCTGTTAGCAGAGAAATGCCCGGCCAGCTCACATTCCGAGCCCCGTTGGCAGAGTTGGTGGGTGAACCTGAAGTATCGCATACCCTTCCCGACCCGGGCAGCGGGAGGACCTCTTACCATGGAGTTCACAAGAGTTGACGTGCATCCCCTTCCACCGGACGCCACGCCCGGTGTCACAAAGCACAAGAACATATCACAGAGAATCACAGATGACATGAGTAATGCCGGAACAACCTAGGCCACCGAACCTAGAAGCCCGACCCCGGAGGTTTCAATAGACATCAAATACCAAGACAACAAAGTTGGACAATGCAAGACCAAGACATGTGAAGTTCATTAGGATGTTTACTATCATGTGCCTAGATTATATTGTTGCTTGATGTTGTCTATACAACCCCGCCCAAGTTGAAGTAGCTAGGTTCTTGATGAAGATAATGATCGCAATCCAACACGTCGAGGAAGCCATAAGCCTAACTGTCCTTGATGTAGCTCCAATAACTATGTATGTTACTGATCAAGGAAAGATACTAACATCTTCTATACTGCAAAACTTACCTCAAAATCATCCTCCCATGAGGAATACAACGTTCCATAATGTTTATACTTGAATCCATTAGCTATGATGCTCTTGATAAAATACAATGCAACAAATTTTGAAAACTTATAGTTATGCACTTCGTTACTAGCAAGTATTTCATGCTATAACCACATTCGAAAACCCCAAGCTTCACATGGCTCTCCTTGTACTAATGTGGACCCGTCTCAATCTCAATAATCCTTAAGGTCGATGACCGCTTATTCCTATTTCAAGATCCACATGCGAAACTTGATGTTTGAAATTCTTGATGCCGAGGGGTCGCTTGACGCTCTACGCCCCATCTTTGGGCTACTTTTCAGCATTAGCTCCATCTCCATGAGCTAAGAAAGATACTTTATCCCAATCCTTAGAATTTTACCATAGTTAGACAATTATCAAACAATGCATATTCTTACTATTATGATTATTCTGCTCAGCTCTTCATGCTCCGATCTCCTCTCTTTTGCTAAGCTCAAATGCAACCCAATTCCATCTATGAGGACTTAGCTTCATATTAGGATATGCAAATAAATTGAAAAAGGCAGCAAATACAAGACCAACAAATAAAGCACAAAACCAAAATGACAAAAACATAACATGAACACAAAATGGCGTTGGAGAGCTCGGTGCCGACCAGATTTAATCTAATTCCGCCTTTTTTTAATGTTTCCATGCTGAATCGGTGCTCTTCATGTACTATTCAGCCATTCTTGACTTAAAATCAGCCTTACAGGGATGTTTGCAGTCGTTGATTATCTTCTCTAGCCTTATGAGTCTCCAACGAATTCATAATCTATCATATTTGCATGCAAAAATCATGTGCAGACTAATCATGGCAGCTCATAGCACACCTCAATTGATCAAAAGCAAAACCCCACCTGAGAATTTCTTCATGGATAGACCTCTGAACCCCTTGCAATTGATTGCGCCTCCAAAGATCGTCTTCTAACTCCAAGAATCAAACTGCAGAAGAACATACATAGTGCAGTCAATTCTGACCCAACATCACAATTTCTGTTATAACTTTCTCATACGGATGAGTTTCGGCCTGATCAGATCCATTCCGGAAAGCTAACTTAATGATCTTTCCAGCAAAAGAAAAATCACCTGAAACGGATCTCGGGTCGCCGAGATATGATGCTTCAAAAATCGGGTTCTAAAACTGCCCGAATTGCTCCCCGCCATTCATGCTCTGAACAATACTTTCTCCAAAGAGACAAATCCCTGGTCTCATGATGTATACATGCCATGAATATGTATATACATACATAAATATGTATATTGACCCATTAAGTGGCCAGGACTGTTACAGTCTCCCCTTCTAAAATTTAACCCATGTCCTCATGGGTCGATCATTGATTTGGTGAAGCAATTCTCCAGCAACTTATAAAATCGATATGCAATGCCAACTTATTCACTAATTCATACCTCAACATCATCAGGAATTGTTCTCATTGCTTATATGGAGACTTCTCTCTTGAATACTTCTATAGTAACCACAAAGCCTCTAAATACTACTACTCCTCTTGAGGATAGCACTTCTAAATCTCTCTGCAATCCACAGATCATAATGTCAACATCCAAAGATCCAACTTTGCTCTGATACCAATTGTGACGTTCCTAACCGACATGCCCTTAACCAACTGGGCAAAACCGTCTAGACGTTTATGAGTAGTCGCTTCTACCCATTTATGCCGGTGTCTCGGGAACGCCCCACAGGCACATTCAAGGTTCGAATACTCGAGCGGTCTACCATGAGCCCGTTACACCAATTAAGATTGCCATGTTTCAATACCATGTTATAAAACAATGTTGTCTTATCACCTTTAAAAAATATGTTGATGAACCATATTAAATAACTAGACATGGTTTGTAAACTTTTGAACCCACAAACATGTACTGATTTATGGATTTGGTTTTCACCAACAAACCATTAAAAAAAACTATAATGATTCAATTTTGGGGGCCTTGTGTACTACTACTTCGGAAGTATCACCTGTTGGGAGCTTACTGCATCTACTATGAATTCCAAAATACAACCCTTATATGTTCAAGAAACTTTCCATGTTACTAAACATCCATTGCTCAACCACCCATGAGGAGCATACTCACATATACAGCCATGAGGACCCATACTACATCTACATCCATGAGACCCATGCGAGTTTACTCATGCCTATTACTAATTCTGAAGTATTATCCATGGGAAGCCTACTTACACCTACATATGTTCAAGAAACTTCCCGTGTTACTTAGCATCTATTGCTCAACCACCTATAAGGAGCTCACTCATGCCTATTACTAATTTTAAAACATCACTTTAGAATTTGTGTTGGATAATTTTAATGGTTGTCATGAACCTACGTGAGAACAAGAAAAATACGCGAAAAATATGCAAGAAATACGGAAGAAATATGCCAAGATCGGCAAAAAATCTGATATATGAACAATAATCAAGAGTACAATGGTCCGAAGGCAAGCAAGAACACGAGACAAATGGCTAGAAGGCTCAAGACTGGCGTTAAACCAGAATGGTTCGACAAGAAGGAATATGTAGCATAATAACAGGGGTTACTTTTAGATTTTTATACGCTTTTTCACATGGTTTTTCTGATTTCGTTGTTGTATTCGTTGAGGTGTACTAAATAGTATTTCTAGAGTGCACCTTTTATGGGCCGTTGATTTTCGTTGGTTGGAACAATCCGAGGGTTGTTGTCTTTCTCTGCATGTGTTTGTGCATGAACACTACGCATGTGTATGCATGTGCATGTGCACATGCATGTGCATGTGTGTGCATGTGTATTGTGCATGTGCAAGTGCAAGTGCATGTGCATGTGTGTGCATGTGTGCATATGCATGTGTACTTGCCCTCTTGGATTCTTATTGCCGGAGTGGATTTTACTACCACGAGATGGATTTTTTGCTCACACTTACAAAGGTATTTATTTTTTAATGTTTCTTGATTAGCATAATGTTTTTTTGAGGTATTGGTTTTCTGATTCTACAATGTAGTCTGCTGCAAAAACCCTTTTGTTTTCTTCCTAAGATTTGTTTGCAGATTCAAGTTTAGGCCCTCTGTTTGCTTCCAACTCTTGGATATTCCTCGCTGCCGATTGTTCATAGCAACCCGACCTTTAGCTTCAATCAACAAACGATTCTTATGCACACAACAGCGGATTATTCCGCCCTTTTCCATGTCACCTTGACGTCAGTCAAATAGTGGCCACAAGAATGCATTTATATTGTAGGTTTGGAACTTTAATCGAACCATAAGGTGAATCATGCATTACCTTTAAGCTAGAGATGGAGCATTCAAAATTATATGGATTGATAAACAATGGTGTCATTGTGAAAGAGAAATAGTTGTAGCGGGAGTAACAATATGTAGCATAATAACAGAGGGTTTTCTTTGTGTTGCAAATTTTATGACTTTCAGAATAATGGGATCAATCTGCTCTATCTTTTATGGTAACTTTTACTTATGTTCTATTTGTTTTATTGTGATCAAATTCAAAAGCTACGGTGATGAAAGCCTCAAATGAATTCTAGTTTTTTTTTTTTTTACGGTTTGAATTCTAAAATTTTTGTCACACCGGGAGGTGACATCTCTAAGGCCCTCAAGGCCAAAAAATTTTTGCAACACAAACCATTAACATCCAACATGTAAAATTAAATCCCCAACACATAACAACCATTGACATTAACAACCAACACATAACTACCATTGACATTAATTAACACAACCATTGGGTCCAACACATTTAAATTAAAATCCCCCTTAAACCCCCTTTGGTTTGGGTGCATATTCACACGGGGGGTGACATAGGGCAGCGAGAGCCCTCATAATTGTATTTTGCACGTACGAAAACAACACCATATAGTATTCTGCTTGAAATCTTATAGTATTTTGCGAATCTTGTTATACAGTATAGCAAATTTTGTACTTGCATACCCCACAAACGAGGAACTTTACGTACGGTATAGATTAAAGAATAAGGGGTGAATAAGGGGTGAATAAGGGGGTTTTACATGTTGGAGGTGCCTCTTTATATATCTAGGTCGACGGTCAGGATCGCGCCACTCCAATGGATGAGGTCGCGTCAAGTATCGTGAATGTAGGTTCTAGAATGTTCTAGAACCTCCTGGGAACAGCCCTGCATATGAGGAAGACGTGAGGAAATTTCTTCAATAAGTATTGGCAGCGCACTTGGGAAAGGTGCTTGACTCTCAACTAGAAGGTTGCCAATTCAAATCCTGCTTTGTGCAACTACCCTTTTGCATTTGTGTGACGACCATATACGAGTACCAGGGTTGCCCTTAAGGGTAGATTTGTGCAGGTGTAATTTAGAAATGCTGGCTAATAATAGCTTTTTAGCAATAGCAAAGGTGGCAATTTTTTGACAAACTTCAACACTAGCTATAGAAATATTGGCGAATTTTGACCAAACACGTTTAGCCAAGAAGTTCAATAAAATTCAAGATGTACTAGAACGAAATTTTCTAATGTGTCTACTTAGGCAATTATGGTCTTCTATGGCAACCTGATAAGTATTATGGAAAACACTAGGATTTTCGAATGATTCTATTCGGGGTAGTGGAAGAACATGTGAATCATTTGAGCTATCAAACAAGGTTGAGTGCAATTGGGGCACATTGTGAGCAATTTATATAGTTAATAGACCATGTAAAATCATAAACATGGACATTTCACTAGAATAATGTTGTCTTAATCAAGTTTGGGCTTAAATAGACAGTTTAAGATACATTGTGCTAGCAAAAATATGTCCTTTTTTTATTACTAATTTGGAATAATGGCGTGTTATCATGGAATAAGAAGAAATCAATTTCAATTGTTTCTAAAGGAAATATCCTTGAAACCATCGGATGAAATCTTAGGAAGAAGTATTTTTAAAACCATCGGATGATATATCCTTAAAACCATCGGTTTTCATCCTTGAAACCATTGGATGCAATATCTTTAAAACCATTGGATGTAATCTTAGGGAAAAACATTGTTCCCACGACATCGATTCAATTACTGTAGCATCCAATTTCAATGTTATAATACATATTAAACACGAATTTCCTAGACTTTGATCTCAGATCGGACATCTTTGTAGTCGGTTCTTGGAGCTCCAATTCAGAAAGTCCACATATCCATCTCACCTGTATCGGACATCTTTGTGAGTCGGTTCTTGGAGCTCCAACTCAAAAAGTCCACATATCCATCCAAAAATATATCATTCAAGCTTGTCTTATTTAAGTCTCCTTCATTTTTTCCTGTAATTTAGTTGCAAATCTTATTTATATAACATGAATTCCTAGAACTGTATAACTAATAATAGGGACATTATTGTATAACAGAACTCTAACAATTGGCATGCTTGTCAAAACCCTTCTTCAAATTCAAAAATCATTGTGGCACACATCATTTCTTGCATGTCCTCCTATAATTTAGTTGCAAACCTTATCTATATAATATGAGCTCAACAGCAAAATCTCTGCAATGGTTAATTCCTAGAACAGTCTAACAAATAACAGCAAAATTATTGCATAACAGAACTGTAACATTTTGGATGCTTGTGAAAACTCTTCCAGATCTAAAAATTAGTATTTGATTGGTAGCATGTCTTGCATGCCCTCCTAGAAGCTTACTAAGTCACCACAGTTTGCCTTTATTATCATGATGCTTCAGCTTATTCTTACATCAGATGGATAACCATGGAATGGTTCGACTAACCATAGAATGATCATGTTAAACTACAGCTTAAAACCTATATTGTAATACCTGATAGACATCAAACAGGAGATGTTTCAGTTCTATATACTCTAAAATAATACAACCTTTTCAACAAATAAACAAGGACATAAATAAAGTACTTACATATGCAAATGTAAACGTATACGCAATCAAAGCAATGCGCTCCAACCTCCTTGAGAATTCAAAGCTTCTGAACTTATTGTCATCTCTGGAAGTGCTTGACTCTCTCTCCTTGAAGTTGAATCCCATAAAGCTAATGCCCTGTCAAATGGAAAATTCTTCAGACTATACCTGCATGTATATGATCTTGAGCTATTCAGATTTTTCTCCAGCCTATTCCCGACCTTATTCTTTAGATAATTCATGGTGCTAAATACTCGTTCATCCTCTACTGAGCCTAGAATCATGGTCTGCCATAAATGGACAAGCCTAAAATACTCTGGCATTCGATCTTGAAGAAACTGGCTATTACTCAAGAATATCCAAAGTCTAGTTATTGAACCAAACTCTTTAGGCTTCTCTAGCTCTACACATTGAGCCCACATTGTTTCCCCAAAGCATTGTGATTGTTCTAACAATGCATTCCCATCTATGATGTTGCACAATGTTTCTGATCCTATAGTAACAGTTTTGCAGAAATGATCTTTAAGAGTGCAAAGCTTGCTCTTGAAGTCAATCTGCTTTAAATGCTTATGGTGTTCATCATGTGTGGTGATCCAGAACTGAGGATACACAATAGACATTGCATCTAGCACATCTCTTGAAAAACGTATTTCTTTGGCCACAACACTTGCCATATCATAAAGATTTCATAGATTATCACATGCACTAAATGAGAGTGGACCTTCATGTACAAAGTGTCATTGGCAGCAAACTTTAGAATGCTTTTATCCCCATCCACAGCGAATATCTAGCACAATAACAGGGGTTTTTTTTGTGTTTTTGTGCGCTTTTCACTAAGGTTTTCCTATGATTTTGGTCAAATGGATGTACTAGTGCATACATCTAGAGTGCACCATTTCTAAGCCATTGATTTTAGCCCTTTTTTTTTTCAATGGTCAACAACCAATGGCTCACAACAAAGCCCTCTTTTTGTGTGTGTGGTGCATAATGGGCACATGAAGGGCTTGAAGGGCGCATGTAGTGCAGTTTCCCCGCCGGCAACACATTTCTTATCATAACTTTTGATCCAAAGCTCTGTTTGAGATGATTTTTATTGCCTTGGAAAGCTCTCTCCGAGATCTTTTTGATAGTGTATGATATGGATATGTTTGGTTCAGTTATCTATGCTAAAACAGCAACTTTTCGGCCGGGTTTGGTAGGCTTTCACATCCTACCAGCTGATTAATACATGATTGCGCTATTGGATATTGTTTTATGGCTCATTCCGAATGAAGCTTGCAAAAAATTACCATGCATTTTTAGATTTTGAGGCAGTTATTAAGCAAATTCCAAGGCTTTCAGATCCTTGTGCTAACAAGTAGAAAAGTTTCCCACTTTGGTTTCTCACCACAAGAATCCATGGAGGCCAAATGCTGCTGTTAAATTCCAGTTGAAAAATGTTTGTGTATGGGTGTTGCAAACTTTATGACTTTCAGAATAATGGGATCAATCTGCTCTATCTTTATGGTAACTTTTACTTATGTTCAATTTGTTTTATTGTGATCAAATTCAAAAGCTACAGATGATGAAAGCCTCAAATGAATTCTAGTTTTTTTTCTGGTTTGAATTCTAAAATTTTTGTTTGTGCCTCTTTATTTTCTGTCCTTTCACTAATGCATCTCGCATTTGGATCTTAGTCATGACTTATCTATTGGCCGCCTAATGTTTAAGGACTATAATTGGCAAAAAAGCTTGAAACATATATAATTTGGCGTGTTGCAATGAGCGTGGTTCATACTTTGCTTAAAAGTCGTTTCAAATTAAATTCTTATTATCAAGCAAATGCTTAGTTTTATGTAGCTTCACATTCATTGAGTTTAAATGGTTGGACTCAAAGGCCTTAGTGCTAAAGCAAAACACATTTGCACTATTGAAACTTCATTTCATTAAGTTTAAATTGTTTGATTCAAAGTTGTTAGTGTTAAAATAAAGCACAAGGATATGCTGGGTTCAATCCCCATGACATGACCTAATGGTCATCTTCTTAACAAATGTTCTTTATTCCATTGATAACTCTTCTCAATTACTTTAATAACCTGTTGACCTTTTTTGAGGCTCCACAATTGCTATATATCATTTTTTGTTGTTATGTTGTAACTCCAAGACCCCGAAGGGGCAAAAAAAAAATTAGACAACACAAACCATTACATAAAACACTTTTAAATTAAAATCCCCCTAAAACCCCCTATGGTTTGGGTGCATATTCACGAGGGAGGAGGGGAGGGACGTCCCTAAGGCCCCGAAGGGGCCAAAAAAAAAATTTTGAACACAAACCATTAACATCCAACATATAAAAATTAAATCCCCCCTAAAACCCCTGTGGTTTGGGTGCAATTCACACGAGGTGACTCCGGGAATCGAGAGCTATTGGATGGGCATATTCATGAGTTATGCTTTGATTTGGACCGTAGATAGAGATCCTCGTTTGTGGGGTATGCTCGTACAAGTTTTTTTATACTGTATAGCAAGACTTGTGAAATACTATAAGGTTTGGTGCAATATACTTAATGGTGTTGATTCCATAATATAAACTTCTCTTTATCATACGGGCCATTAATAGGGTACATGAAATCTAATATGATGCATGCCATCTGTCTAGCCTGTACATATTCTGGAATGTACATAGTGCGTTTTTTAGCAAGCTTTATCAAGAAGTTCATCTCTTTTAGTATAGACAGCATGCCTACACAAGAATTCAGAACTTAAACATGCAAAATAATATGAAAATAATAATTTGGAACTAACAAGGCACTATAAAACAGATCAGATGAGATTAAATATGGCAGAATTAGCATCAATTGCCCATACCTGCTAAAGTTTATAAGGTTTCAATATCTGTGAGCTGAGCAAGTAATAGTATCGGCTTTTCTGAATCTTGATCGCTTTTTGATGATAGCTTGTCTATTAATCCTACTAATGAAGGATATTCCAAAAATAAACGTTGCGCTGGTTTATAGAGCGATATCCATCTCGTGCTAACAGTATTTAACAATTTATTACCCTTAGTCAAACCTGCTGCCATCTTTTTGAACTTGCGAAATCTGAAAATAGGGAGACACCAAAGCAAGAATGTATAAGCATGATACAATAAGAGTGAGCAGGGATTAGATTGTATACGGACTTATCCTGCATACATTTATTACCGTTTCTAACTTATCCATCACATGCAGCACATGCCATGTCGTTTTAAGATAGGTAATGCACTAAGAACATACAAAACATCCACTTATCCATAATCCAAACAATCATTAGCCCCTGCTACTGCTGCAGAAATGTACACAGCTGCACTACAACGTTCTCTATATTCACTCTAAATATTCACATACAAGCAAGAAATTATAAGCATGATACGGTAAGATGTGGGCAGCATGAGACATACCTTTTTGAACTCGGCCGGAAGAAATTATAAATGTCCCAACGTTGTCAAAATTATCAACAATCTTGTAAGCAAGATTCATTCTATGAGCCATGCAATGCACACCCAAAGCGTAAGGGGCCAGTGCAATTTGGATCCTCATGCTCAGCCCATTACGACATCCCTGCATCACAGAGCAACCGTCCAAGCCAATGCAAACCAGCTTTCTTGCAATATCAATTGCCGAAAGCCCCAAAGTTTTCTTCAAGCTCTCTTCAACAGTGGCGAATATGTTCTCCGCGGTCGCATTTTTTTTTTGTAAGCGTGCAGATCCTCCACGTAAGATGCATGTCTCACAAAGTGGGTCACATAGTATACTGTCATGCATAACCACGAAGATTTATCCTTTGCTGTCGCCTGATGCAATGAGATGGCAAAATATTCACAAGCACGCAATTCTTCTTGCAAATCATGCTGGAGTACTTCATCAATACATTTTGCAAACTCCCAACCACTTTGATTAGACGAATGACAATTGGGGAAGTTCTGATTGCATTGCATTTCCAGAATTTCCTTTTTCCTTGGGATAATCGGTCATGGGTCTTCCTTGCTTGCAAATTTTTATCAAGAACCTTTTCAAGCAAGTCTTTGATTGGTTTGACAATAGGTAATTCCTTATTTGCTAAGTACCCCTTATATTCGTCAACATATTGCAAACGCCTACAATCATTCTTTGTTTTCCATCACTGTGCGTACTTCCTTTCCACCCTCCATCACCTTAACATATGTTTTACCAGCATGCTTCTCTATCGTGTCCAACTTCAACTGCATGTCAACATTATTTCCTTGTTTCCATGAACATGCATCACAACGCGTTTCTACTTGCTCTAGGAAATCCAAACTCGCCTTGCACAATTATGGGCACTATGCATGGGAATCTGCTTCCCTAATCTTTTTGGAAATCTCTACCTTGAGTCCATTGACTGGATTTCCTTTTCCGCTTCTTCCCCTTGCCATTTTTTGTAACATTGTCCTTCAGACCATTTGCACCACGATCAATTCTAGAACTAGAGTTTGCTGCCTCTTTATTTGAACCTCCAATTCTGGTTTCTTCATCCTCACATTCACCTACAATCACAACGCTTGGCAAGAGCTCCACATGTATACTAGGAGTTTCTTGGACGTTTGTTGCGGTAAGATTTTCCTGGACACTGCTGCTACAAGCTGTTGAATTCTTATTGCATGTCTGAAAGAATGTGACAGAATGCTCTTGCTAGACATTTTAGATAGTTAAAAGCCTGCAACACATAAAGAACAAAAATTAGCTCAAAATGTTGCAGAAAAAAGCCAAAGGATAAAGAGATTTTGCATAATTGCTAATCGTCATGGCAAGAACAGCTTGACATCCCAGTTTCACCTATCAAACTAAAGCACTTAATGAACAACATGATCTATGTTCATTGAGACCAAAGAAAGTTCTACTCAGCATAAAAATTCTAATTAAATAACCTGACTTGTTTCCCAATTTAAATATCCGTACCAATCTGCCCAGGGAATCTGTGTTTGCAGTTTACTGCACTCACAAACAAATTACAAATTATCAGAAATTCAAAGTCACTTTATTTAGATTTAGATCATATAATTATGAGCCAAGAAAAAGAACAAAACACAAAGAAAGGCCTTCTAAGTAGAAGCATCAAAATTTGAATTGGTAATACGTATATTACCTGACTGTCTAAAAGCATCTGTATGGAGCATATCGTTTCTTGTTCCATACGTTAGATTCAAATTCCTATCATTTAATTGAAACCATGATGAAGTTTTCAATATCATTCAGCTGTTTTTTGCATGAGATGCACCGACTTTAGTTTTTAAAAGAATTCTCGATTTGCAACAAGTTGTAAAGAACCCTTTCATTAGTAGATGTTTCAAGAAATATAATGCTTTAGTACCAAGAGATTACCTAATCTGAGAGGAGGGGGATAAGCGGGGAATTCATAAAGAAACCGAGAAAAATGATTGGCGAAACACTTTATTGGAGCCCAGAAATCACGGCGAATAGAAGAAAGGCAGGAGGCAGAATTCGTATCATAGTCATCTTTAGCATTGTATTTCTTAAAATATTTGAAATTAGCCATTGGGCTAAAATTCGCCTCTTAAGGGCAACCCTGACAAATACCTGTATGGTCGTCACACCATCCCCCTCCTACGCCGGCGACGAGTCCTCGGAGCTGGAGCTGGCGCTGGAGTACTCAAACTTGGCTTATCCGGGTAACAACATGATTGCAAATTAAACGGGAGTGTTGCAGCACTCCCGTTTCAAAGATTCCCTTGAAAAAAACTAGCCTGCTCTAGAAAATGACACTTTTTTCCTTCTAATTGAGAATTCCAATAGGCTTAATTTTTTTTACCTCCTTTTTGGCCCCTTAGTGCAAAAGAACTTGGATTTTGCCAAAAGCAGCACTTGAAAAGGGAAGAATTTAGACATGCTTTTGTATTCTCAAAAAGTATTTTCTTGAAAACACCAGAATGCAGTGAATAAAATAATTATTATATAATAAAGAGTGTTTCAATGACATCAATTTGTAACAACACATGAAGGTGAGTAATAAATTTTTTTGTAAAAGACAGACTAAAGGTCCAAGTCATAGTCTTCATCATTCTTTTTGCTTGTTTCTGCTGTGCCAGATTCTGTAGTCTGATCCTTTTCTTGTGCCTTACCCTTGTCTACTTCTGCAGTGTCTTCAGGAATGGTAGCTAGTGCCACTTCTTTCATCTCTGCAAAAGTAGCTTCATCCTCTAAAGAGCTAGTGAATGGAGGCTGTATCTCAGAAGAGGTCAGCTTGGCAAAATCGGATGAGGATCTGGCGCCTAACTCTTGGTGCTCATCTGGTAGGGTAGGCAAGGCTTCCAGTCTCATCTTGATGAATTGCACAGCTTCTTTATCAATGTCCACTGCTACACAATTCCGGGCCTTCTTAAGTGCACAAGCTATTGTTGTACCAGAGCCAGAGAAGGCACCAAGCACCCAATCTCCTGGACGTGAAAACATGTCTAGGAGATGGTTGATTAGCTTTTGAGGCTTCTGGTAGTGATTAACAATTCTACCTTGTGCACTAGGGTCTTGTAGCTTTTGAAGCACAACTGGAAATTCCAAAACATTAGAAAACTTATGGCATGCTGCTGTGTTAAAATGCTCCATGGTGCGTTTGCCATCGAAACTCCAGTAAGCAAGATGGAGGTATTCAACCTTACTCGGCAACCTCGGCCCGCCGCCATGGTAGTTTATATTTGTTTTGTACCTGTAGAAATTAGAGTCATGTCACTAACGGAAACAGAACAAGAAACAAACAAAGAGAACAAGTAAAAGGCAATCATATTCTGGAATAGAAAACTAAAACAGAAAGAAGAAAGAAGCCCAACGTATTCCAGTATAAGTACTCACCAAACCAAATTCTCATAACCAGCTTGCACTGGGGATCCGAAATGATTTTTGAATGTGGACTCCACAAGGCCGGATTGCATGCTCGAATGAAACACGACAAGACGCCAGTGCTTGGCCGTTATGACTTGTTTGATGTCGTCGACGAAAGCGTTAAACTCTGAATTTTTAAAAGGCTGATCGTCGTAACGGCTGTCCTTTAGTTTAAAGCCATAAGGAAGGTCCGCTATGACCAGTGTAAAATCCTGTGGCTTTACTGTTCCAACCAGTTTAGTGCAGTCCCCGTGGATTATTTTGGTCGTACAAACTAAACGTTTCATAATCAGAAGGCTCCACTTCTAGAGTCCTCCTATCTGCCAGTGTTCTTTCTTCTCATGCCAGTCTCACGAGGTGCATGAAACCTTCTGGCAGGTCCTTATTTTTCTTCTTGTTCTGCAAACAAAGGGGAGATTGAGATAGAGACAAGTTAAGTATGACGTGTTTAGTCAGCATACCCATCCTTCAAAATTTGGAGCGTACTGAACAATACGCTCGTCGGATGAAGCTATGGGATAAAGCTCCTTGCACCTCTCCCACGTTAAGTTGCTCCATCAGACATGTCTGGCAGGTGATAACATTTTTTTGGCTTGAAAGAAAACCACAACCGTTTTAGCAGTTGAAAAGTGAAAACGTAAAGTAAAGTATCTTCTTGCCACGTACACTTATTCTAGAATACAAGTGCCTTAGACAACTTTTTTGTTGTTGCAGCAGTGTATTCCAGAATACACTTTAACTGCAGAGAAGGAGCGAAAGTGTATTCCGGAATACACTTCTACAACGCAACAAGTTAGAGTGTGTATTCCAGAATACGTTTTTCGCTGACTCAAAGGATCGAAAGTGTATTCTGGAATACACTTTTACACTACAGGAAGTGTGAAGGTGTATTCTGGAATACACTTTCGATCCCTCGAGGGTGAGAAAGCATTTTGAGGAGTACCGTTCTTTGTTATCTTGAGGTAGTTGTAGAATTTTACAAGTGAAAAGGCAGCAATGATGGTAATGCTTACTTGTGCAACTCCTTTGACATTTCTTCAAGTGTGAACTCCTTGTCCACCACCTTCTGCAGAAGCCGTTCTAGTAACTCTGTGTCAGTAAACCCCTGAATCTCCCTCCAGACAGTGATAGTCATTTCTTTCTTTGGCACGTTGGTGCCTTTCTTCTTCTCCGAGACCTTGTCCTTACTTTTTAGCTCACCACGCTCAAACATATTAAATATTTCATTTTGAAGCTCCCAGATCTGCAAACAAAATAAGAAACTCAGAAGCTAGTTGTACACTAAATCTTATTCTGGAATACGGTTTGACGTAAAATTGAAACCGGTTGTCATGACCAATGAGTGGCGCTTGGTTTTGTTAAGCCTCGTCGTGTTAAAGGCAACACTCAATGGCACAAAGCTTCTTTAAGTTCAAAGGAATCTTGTGGCTTTTTAAATCCTCTCCGGTACTTTTCCTTGAATATGACATATTCTTTGTGCATAAATCTAATTTTGTTGGATTTAAGCTCATTTTAACCCATACTGCGTTGTCGACCTTATGAGTGTTGGCAAGCGATTTTGGCTTCTTCCTCGGTCAAACCACAATAGGCTGCCTGAGAAATGGACAAATTACCTAAATTGTTTTTTTCTTTGTATAATTGTCTCCTTGCCTTGAAGCTGTGGTTCCCACCCAAAACATAATGCGCATATGTGTCTGCATTTTCTCTATCGTACTCTGCAGGAGTTTTGCACTGCTCTCTATCAACAAGAACAACAATAGGAGCAACATGGGCGTTTGGATTGCTCCGAATTCTGTCCTTGAGGTTCCTTAGATGATCTGCATATATCTTTCGAACCTGCAATGGTCGTTCTCCAGCTTCATTTTTTGGAGGAAGCTTCATTGATGTGACTGGCAAATAAATGACACCTTGCACAAACTTGTGCAGGTTAATCTCTTCCATTTTCTCTGATGTTTTATCAACCTTGTTCTCTTTAATGGCAAAACCAGGTGCTTTGCCCTTCCCCTTCTTCTTCTTGGGTGCTTCCTCAGGAGCATCTTCTGTTGCAATTAAAGCCATTTTCCTTTTTTTAGGCTCTTTAGCGACTACTGGTTTGCCTCTCTGCTTCTTTGGCGGTGGTGATGGTGGCTGCTCTTCCATTTCCGATGGACTCCACGATGGGCTCGCGAGAACCTGATGGACTCCCTGATGGGCTCACTTGCTCTTCCTCTTCCCCACCTTTCGACTTCGGCGTGGGCTAAGTCTTAAAGCTTTGTGTGCTTCTAGCGTCGTTGATTATGGCGCTGAGCGATCTCTTGTTGATATAGTGAGAAACATACTTGTAAAGTGCCGGTGGGTTTACTTTGACCAATCTAAAAAAGGCTTCATCAACATGAATGAAACCTTGGGATGTCGCAAAAGATAGTCTCCCTCGTTGTCCCGACTCCCCAGCTACTTCATTCACAGCTTGTATGGTGCCCATGCAGACAAATTCTCTGTCATCGTACCTTTTTGCACCAGGACTCAGAGCGGACATGTAAGAAAGTAAAGGTCTTTGTACTTTCCAATTTGTACCTTGTGAAGAACCACTGAGTTTGAAAGTTCTCGTAAATCCCAGGTGCAGCAGTATCACCAACCCTTCTTTGTGGGTGCGGTTTCTGAGAGAGTTTGATGGTCTTCTTGTGATGTTTCTTGCTGCCTTCCTGCCTGTACACAATGTGTATAAACACGACCTTTTTAGTGAAAACATTGGCATAAAACTATTCCAGAATACAAAATGTCTTAAACAAATGATAAAAAGAGTATAAAAAGAGGACAAAAAGGCCAAAACAACAACGCGCCCTTGACAAAAAAAAACAGGCCCAAACAAGTCTAAAAAGCGAAAAAAAAAAGCCTAAAAATTCACGAAAAAATTGAAAGAATTATCCTTTTAAAACCTAAAGTCACGAAAGTGTATTAGAATACACTTTAAGCCTTCGCCTAAAAGCGAAAGTGTATTCGGAATAAACTTTGGTGACATAAATAAAAAGTGTATTAGGGAATACACTTTTACTTCCTTCAGGAATACACTTTGGCTTGGTCGCGTCGGTCAAAATGTATTCGGAATACACTTTGGCTTTGGTGTAAGCCAAAGTGTATTCCGAATACACTTTTGCCTTCCACTTGCGAAAATGTATTCGAAATAAGAAACAAACTAAAAATGATTGTACGTTGTACTTTGTTGCTCACATGTCCATGTCTTCTCTATGTGGATCGAATCTGATCTCTACGAATATTATATTCGAGTCTTTGGCTGGCGACGAGCTCGAGGCCCGGAATCTGCATGGCCCGAAGGCGCCAAAACTTCCTTTTAAATGTATCCATTTAGGTCTTGCTTTCGTTTTCTATGTGAAGTGGAATACATTTAGCCTTCTGATTACCTTTCGGTATATTCGAATAGCTTTTAGTTTGCCTTTCACTTAATTATTCAGGGGAACTTCTACTTGTACTTGGTGGGCTTGTATTCGAATAAGGAAAGCTCTGCTGCGATAGAAAGTTTCTCAAATCTCTACACTGTTTTGCAGTTCTTAAGATGACAAACCGCTTAGTCAAGCGGACTTCCACCACCTTTAGTTGTCTCAAGCTTCGTCTAGTTAGAAGACACGCGGCGGGAACAACGTCTTTTCTTCTTAGAAGACCGGTATTCTCCAACTCCTACCTCTACTTCATCGTTGTTGCTTCTCGAAGAGACAGAGTCCGGCCACATAACATACTTCCACCACCCTTCCAACCGTCACCAAGTCCGGTGGACATGACACTGGGATCTCCTTCCAAAGCATCACCACCCGTTAGAGCATCTGCCACCACCCTTCGTTCCATCCCGGACCTCTGGATGCTCCACAGCGGTGGGTGCTCAAGAACAAGCTATGCCCTCCTCCCCTCCCTTTTTGTAGTTTAAGCCCCCTTCGTTGCAAACATACAAGGAACCACGTAGAAAACCACGAGAAGGCGTGAGATTTACTACAATTTCTCTCACCAGGACTTCACTACAAATGAGGACGAAGCTGCAGCATGTACTCCTCTTCACACAACGGTTGTGACACATGGATTTGCATAATTCCAGTCCGCTCTAAAGGAGATGTTTGCAAGAACTCCTTTTCAAGGCGGTACAAGAACAGCTGATGCTACAACCTCTTATGGGCCATCCACCATCCTTTAACACTGTACTACCGCCTTTTCCAGGAACAACTTCACGGGGTCTGTTTTCCTCTACAAATACACCACTTAGGACAGAGGAGGTTACCCCTAGAGTAGAAGTTTCATCAGAAGATGATGACACCAACGAGGAACAAGGAGATTACATGTTCTCCAGCCAATCTTCAAAGAAATTCAAGGTGGATTTTGGTTTGAGAGCATGCTCCTCTGTAAGAAGAAGAAACCTTATGGATAAACACAAAATGAGAAGACTCCTGAGAACTAAATGCTGCTCATTGGGTTGCATCAACAGATTTAACATGGCCAAACTACGAGCAGTTAGAGACAACTACAATTCAATGACATTGGCAGACCAGAATGCCTACTTAGCTTATCGTGTAAGACCAGACCGCAACACCTTCTTGCACTACATTAACTGTGAACAAGTCTGTCAAAAATGCTTCATGGTTGTCCACCGTCTAGGGTCCACAAGAATGTCTCGAATACACAAAAGACTGGACAAAAACCCAGCAATTGATGATCACTGTGGACCAAGAAGAGTTGTAACTATGCATGCCCTGGCTGCTGTTACATGGATGGAGAAATATTTTAGAGAGACATGTGAGAAGTTGCCTAATAGCAACATGTATCATCTCAAGACAATATTACAAAAAAAGACGTCTTCAAAGAATACAAAGAGACATGCATTCAGTTTCAGCACATCTCTTACTCACACTTCACCAGACTGTGGAAAAGTGAATTTGGCCTTGTGAAAATTCCGGTGCAGAATTAAAAAGTCAACGAGAAACTGCAAAGACAGAGGTCGAAAGAAGTAAGCTCATGTCCTCCATCCTATCACTTGCTTTGAAGAAAAAATTTTAACCTGATTTCTTTTACAGAGATTGTGCAACAGAATCTTGTCAGACATCGTGAACAACAACCAAAGTGAGAGAAGAAAAGCTCGCCAAACCACGAAAAAAGCTCTCTAACGTCCACTGCTTTCCAAAAGGCCATTTTTGTATTAAAAAAAAGACAACTCTACCCCATTTCCTAAATATTCCAAAAGATGTGCCAGAGGAATGTTTTGTTAACGTCCACCTTGTAGGAGCCATGGTCTTTAAAGGAAGTCTAAAGTGCAAAGTATTTTTGATGTATCCAAACTTGCATGTTGACCCAAACCTGACAATTACAATCCTTAATAAGGTCCTGTGCGAGCAAGAGCAACTACCACCTGTGCTCTACTTGCAACTTGACAACACTACAAGAGAGAACAAGAATCAAACACTCTTTGCTTATTGTGCTATGCTAGTGGAGCTAAGGATCTTCAGAAAAGTAAAGCTCGAATTTTTACTTGTAGGGCACACCCATGATCAGATTGACCAGATGTTCAGCAGATTTTCTGTGCGCCTTAGAAGGAAGAAAGCTTTTAGTTCGAGTCATTGAAGATTCTTACACTCCTATTCCAGTGGTCGAGCTTCTTAAAGAGGCTGCCGGACTTTAGAGTTTGTTTTCCTCAAGCGTTCGGATAGAGAACTTCTTTGTGAACAAGTTGAATGATCTTACCTTTCAACATCACATCAAGTTCTACTTGAAGGATGGACAAAGCTTCTTCTGAGAGGAAGAAGTACACCACAACTAAGGATTGGAGTCCAAATAGGAGGGATTGCACTTCCTTAAATTTGTTCCAGACCATTGCCTCATAGAGCATGCTGAGCAACTTCCTCTCAAAAATCCTAAGGAGTCCAAGCAGAAGAAAAGTACCCCATTGACATCCTTAAAAGCCATTGAAAATGGCATTTCCTCGGGCTTCAAGTACTTCTCAGAAGAAGATCAATTGTGGTGGACAAATTTCTTTCTTGACCAGAAAGAGGTCTTGCAAGATCTAGCTCTAAGATAGTTGCAAGAACCGTTTCAATGGCCTGATACCTTCTATCAACCCCAGAACCAAACAGTCCAAGCAATGCTACAATAGCACCTTTATGCTTGAGAGGAAGGCGAGGACCCAGAGTCATGTACCTTGGACCAAGGCGTAGGAATGAGCCTCAAGGCAATATCACGAAATTGCCAAAGGTATCTTGATTGCTCTTCCAACTGAGGAAGATGACAAAGGTCGACCCTTTTGGACAGCAAAAGTTCTTGATACAATCAAGGAGGAAGGCTTAGTAACTAAACTCAAGATTCACTGGCTGGTGACACATTCAGAAAATGCTTTTGAAGGTAGGTATGAATTAGAAATGAGAAGTCAAGGAAAAGGGAGGAAGTCTAAGAAAGTGGGTTGTAGGGATGAGCTGAACTTGAATGATGTGACTATATTATGCTATGATTTCAAATTGAAATCAGACAATCGTCTGCGCCAAAAAACTGTTAATTTGCTTAAAAAGGCTTGTAATTACGAGGAAGAGGATGAAGAAGGGAGTGGTGGTGGCAATGCTTCACCATCTGTTGATAGTGATGAGGAAGACAACTCAAGCACTTCCTCGAGTGACAGTGAAAGAAGTGAAGGAGATGAGGATGGCATAAATGAACATGATGACGTTCTGGATCCCTCCTTCATCACTCCTCACACTTTTGCACATAACTGAGTCTAAGAAAAGGACTGTAAATTTTGCGTGTGAATATGAAGATTTTATCTTCAAATTTTGAGAATACTACAGTATCAGTTACAGACTTTACTTCAATTTTTTGTTAAATATTTTTATCCTTTGAAATTAGAGTCTCTCTCTAAAAACATACTCAAGAACATTCTATTTGCTCTGAAAAGTGTCACTTTAAAAAGTCAATTCTTTAAGTTCCACAAAAAACTAGTCATTTGGGGTGGTTCAAAATTGAATTTCATGCAACCTTTTTTTTTAAACCTCATTTTACCCTCTTTTTGTAAAAAAAAGGGAATCTTTTAGGAATATTCCTTTTGCTCTCGTTTCGATGATTTGCTCCCGTTTAATACGCAATCTTGTTTAACGTCAGTGAAACTTCGAAACTTTATCAGAAGCAATAGTCAGATTCACAGCAGGCTCCCAGGTTCTAACACTTGGTTAGTAACCTTCCCAATCGACCAAATAATAAAGACGACGTCGTAGAAACTTGGAGTCCAAAATTTCTCGAACTTCAAATTCCTCATGATCATCCATCTCAACTGGTGTTGGAGGTGGAGATACTCGATCTGGAAATGGATTCACCATATAGGTTTCCAACAAAGATACATGGAACACTGGGTGAAGTCGAACTGATGGCGGAAGCTCAAGACGGAAAGCAACATCACCAACATGTTCAATGATCTGATAGGGACCTAAGTGCCGGTAGTCGAGCTTGTTACAAGGGCGAGCTTTCGGTAAATCTCGACGCAAGAGCCAAACAAGATCACCAACTGCAAAATGAGGAGCATCCTGACGGTGCTGATCTGCATGATACCGATAATGTGCTTGGGCCTGGAGGAGATGATGCTGAAGATCGTCCTGGAGCCTATGAAGCTTCTCGAGCCTGTCGTCGACACTGGGATTGACTGAGTCATATCCAGGAATGAAAAATCACTGGGGATGCATGCCGAAATTAATAAAGAATGGAGTCTGGCCTATGGAAGCATGGACAGAATTATTGTAAGTAAATTCTGTCAGGGGTAGGCAATCAACCCAGTCATCCTGCTGATAATTGATGAAATATCGCAAATATTGCTCAAGTGTTTGATTAGTGCGCTCCACCTGTCCATTAGTCTCTGGGTGATGTCTAGAAGAGAGCGAACATTCCACACGCAAGAGTTGCAAAAGACGCTTCCAAAAGCTGGCAATAAACTGGGGGCCACGGTTACTGACAATCTGGTAAGTCATGGAGTTGAACCACCTCTCAAAGCAAGAGAACTGCTGTGGCTTCACTGGAGATAGAAGTGCTGCAAGGAATGAAATGCACCATCTTGGAAAAACGGTCAACAACAAGAAGGATGGCATCATGGCCCTGGGAGGATGGAAGCTCAACAATAAAAGCACCAAAATGCTCTTCCAAGGACCGGCTGGAACTGGTAAAGATTGAAGCAACCATATGGACGGCGCTTGAGAGCTTTTGCAGGACAACAAATATCACATGAGCGTAAAAAAGTCTCAACAGTGCGGCGGAGACCTGGACACCAATCATCTCGAGCAATAAGTTCTAGAGTCTTGGCAATGCCAAAATGGCGGCGAGAGGAGAATCATGGCGACAGGATCGCAGAACTTGAGAAGGGCACCAACCGGAATATCTGAAAGTCCATCATGAAATAGAAGTCCATCTCGAACCTCAAAATGATCATAGTCCAACCTCATTTGCCGGGAAGATGATGCTAATCCAAGATGTGATATTACATCCCCGTGCCAATGGATCGGAAGAAAGAGATGTACCTAACAGGACTCCAACAAGGATGTATCATGAGGCCTCTCGAACAAAGTGATGGCCATAAGTCATGCTTGATCGTCCTAGAATAACCTGTGATTGTTGATTTAATGCTGGCTCCACCGCCTCAGGTTCGAAATAAGATCTGCGAGAAATAGCATCTGGTTTCCCTTAAAGCATGTCAAGCCGAAATTTAACGACGAAATCAAAGCGGGATAGCACCTGTGTATGCTATCGAGCCTTTTCGAATAATCTAGAATATCATCTGGATAGATGATAATAAACAGATCCAAAAACTCCCAAAAAACATCGTTAACCATATGCTGAAAGACCGCCAAAGCATTGGTAAGGCCGAAAGGCATGGCGGTATACTCAAAATGACCATACCGAGTTCGAAAGGTTGTTTTCCACTCGTCACCTTCCCTGATCCGGATAATAGGCACCTCGAAGCTAAGTTCAAAAGCATCTTACGAGAGATGCGTCAGATGCGACACATCGAAAGCATCTAAAGCATCGAAGCATCTAAGTTTTAAGATGCGGTTAAGATGCGTTTGAAAAAATTTTAAATTGTCAAAAAATACCTCCACTCCATTGGAGCCTTAAATACCTTTGATATATAGAGACTTTTAGAATTAAAATACAGAATATTTATGAATAATAGAAGAGAAAACTGTTACAGATCTTGCTTTTACAGGTTTCTTGCTGCAGATCCTTTTGCATTATTGCAGGCCTCCTGATCGGCTGCAACATACCTTTTTTCTCTGTTGCTGACCTCTCAATCCAGATGCAAACTTCTGGCCTAACTCTCGACCTCCTTATAGACCCTACATACCCGATTTATCACTTGCCCATCGTCAACAAAGAGCTTTGAAGAGAAAATGTTACAGAAGGCCAAAGAGGCAACAAACTACACCTATTTTAGGGTCATCGATATCAGGCAACCTAATCTAAATGTTTTTGGCAAAAAAAAAAAATTGAAAAAAATAAGGTGAAGCATCTATGTCAGATGCGGGTGTCGATGCGCACACATCTACATCTAAGCATCTTATTTTAAGATGCGCACATCTTATGAACTTAGCCTCGAAGATCTATTTTCGTGAAGTATCATGCACCTTATAGCCGCTCAAGTAACTCTGGAATCAGAGGGAGAGGATATCGATTACACACAGTGATCTTGTTGGGGTCGCGATAATCCACAACTAGTAGCAAAGAACCATCTTTCTTGGAAACAAAGAAGATGACAGCTCATGCGGGTGATTGAAAATCAGTCACAAGATTCTCCTCGATATAGGTCCGCAAAGTCTCCAATTCTGTTAGCGATAAGCCATAGATAGAACCAAATGGTGGGGTTGTCCCTAGCTGAAAATCAATGGGGCGGTCATAGGAACGATGCTTCGAAGCTTATCGGCTTTTGACCTTATCAAAAACATCGCTAAAATCCTTGTACTTATCGGGAAGGACATGAGCGTGACGCTTCGGGCGCAGCTAGTCAAGGATGAGCTTTGGATTGTAAATGTTGAACTCGATCTTGCCTACTAGATTTGATAAACTTGTGAAGAGAGATCTTCGAGATACTGGCTCCGAGGCCGGAAGAAACCTCTACGTAAAATGTGAACAAGAACGGGGAGCGAGAGCAGAACGGGAGCGTAAGTAGGAGCAACCGAACAGAACCGGAGCAGAACTAGAGCAGAACCGAACAAGAACTCGAGCCGACATCATCTAGAACATGGTCGAATCAAACATGAACCGAGTAGAGACAAGAGTCGAATAGGGATGTGGAGCGTAAAACAGAATAGCAAGGACGTAATCGTAAGCCCACGATACCGCATGCGGACCGAAATAGATATTGATGCGAGGCCCGAATCGTAGATGAATTGGAACTAAAGCTCGAACCAGCAAACCGAATGGATCTAATACGTCAATCAATCTGTGGGTTATGTCGCTCGAGCCACCCAAGACTACTGGCGCATGTGGGCTAGCGATGAGATTGAAGAAAATGCTACAAGAAGCTCCTCCGAACAAAACGTGAAGAGGTGCAAAGACATTTTGTGTCCATACCGCGCTTATCTCACGCGCTTCATCAATCACATTAATAGAGCTAGGATGCTCGAACCTGCTTCTAGGAATGGCATGCTTAGTAGCAAACATACTATCTATGAAGGAGGCATTCGCACCACAATCAAGTTGTGTCAGCGTCACTATCCTCCCAATCTCCGACTCCAATGAAATAGAGAAAAAACATTCTTTATTGACCTTGTCTGAGGGAATAAAACCTTCGTCACATGTAGGGGGAGTTGAAGGAATGTCAGGCAACCGTCGAGAGACTCCTACTATTCGGACGGGGCTCGAACAGTTTGATCGCTTAATAGGACATCCACAAGCAATATGGCCAGCTCCTCCACAATAGAGGAAAAAATTAGCCTCTCTTTGGCGTTGCTTCTCAGCTGCAGACAAGGGCACTTGAACCACACCATCAATTTATATAAGCACTGGGCCTTCCGGAGACGTGGGCAGTGCAAAAACTGGTGTGATCACTGGAGCTTGGGGAAGTAAAGAAACATGCTGATTTCGTTTTTCTTGCCTCACGCCAAAAGACGGTTATCACAACGAACCGCAAACTTTGTAGCTTCATCCAAGATTCGGATCCTTCATAGTCAACAACATATCCTTTTACTAATTTGCCTTGGCCGTTGCTGGGCATTCGTTGGAAGTTTGTAAATGTTTTTATTGCAATAAGAAATGTGTGCAATAAGCTTTTATTATTGGAAGAGAGAAATATTCAAACATAGTTATAGTGCCCAGTGCTGCTGGGTATTAGCATGCCCCATTAATGATGGCCGAAATCAATGTTCTGACCGGAAGCCGTGGTAACACGGGAGTGTTACAATGGATCATGGTAAATATTAAGGAAACCGAATATAACATGCAGTTGGGAAAATAGGGAATAGAAACCCAACATGCAATTGGCTAGTGAACAACTTGGCATGGGTTTAAGAAACACAACATAACATTGGGCGCAAAATTGTTTGCACAGGGAATGTGCTTAGGAAACCCAACATAACATTGGGCCTTTTAGTACCAAATATTGCATACCTTATCTCCCAGCAAGGTTAGCCCCAAGGTTTTAAATGACAAACATCTCTTAATTTTAGTGTGCTAAACCTATGTGAGGGAATGATACTTAGTAATGCTAGGGCAATATAGGCAATACATTAATTCGCTTTCATCATTTATTGGACATGAAAATATTGATCAATTGATTTTATCCCATAGGTTCCTGCATGATTATTAATCAGCCTTAATGCATCCTGATTGTGAATGTCAAAGTTGGTTCATATATAGGTTAATAGTTTTGCAAAAGTTTGTCTAAGAGAACACGTATCACAGACCTTAGATTGCACAATTTGTATTGTGTTTTAAGAAGCCAGCCTTCAGTTATACAATGGCCTATTGGCCTGGCATAAGGTGAGTTCTGACATTATCATTATTTCAAAGGGCATGGTTGCAAATCATGTACATATAATTAAGACAACCATGTTAATGTTATTCATTGAAGCATCCTCTTCTTCTAATTTCTTAAGACAGTATGCAAAGGATCAGAGGAGGCTAGCTTCAATGCTATAAAAAAGAAGATAAAACTAAAACACACGATATAGCTTTCAACCAACAAATTCAAAAACGAAATGCCAGTTTATAGCCAATCACCGGGGGCTGATATACCCGGTTTGGCTGATGGCATTGTAGCGTTCTGTGTGTGTTAAATTGGGAAAGAAGATTAGGATGATAGAATTTAGAGTTAAAGCAATTGATCTGGCGTCAATTAGGATTCAAGCAACCCTACAAGAACTTATATACATCCCAATGAAAAAGATGCCCATTCTTATGCAAATTTATCAATCTACTTAACTTACAATCGTCTACATTGTTGTTGTCAGTTGTATCTTCCACTTATTAACTGGCGGAGCACAACGTAGATATTCCAGTAGGTACTGATTAGTTGTGCACGCCCTTCCGAGTTCTTCACACATTCATGCAAAGTCCTTTTGAGAAGGCCTTAAGAGTTGGCAAAAGCTGGATGGTCCCATGTACAATGCAAATATACTGTATTTCACAGTTAAACTTGAGCAATTGGTTAACAATAATCTACAAATACAGACCTGACACCAATGAACCAGCAACTCCAGATGCGGGGATTCTGAATTAACTCTGTTCATATCATGATAAGTCTCCCAAGATAAGCAACTGGAACCTTAAGCACAATATCTCTTACAACTATTGGAGGTGTTAATTCAATGCTTTTTTGAATTATTGCATATTCACTCGATCTTAATGCCTGGCAATTATTGCCCACATACATGATCCACTTCCACATTTTGAATCAGGTTATAGAGAGTTGTTGTTGGAAAGCGCCCAATTGTAAAAGAGTGTTGCTATCGTAGACCTTACCTCAACATTGAATCTCTGCCATAAAATCGATCATCAAATCCTGACCTGCTCTTTCTGATTCTCCAACCACGAAGTTAGGACAGAGGATGGCTATGGCGGCATGTCCGTCTCCGGCAGTAAAGTGTACCAGTTTTTGGTAGCAAAGTTCAATCTTCAAATAACTTTTGAAAATCTTCAATGGCCTTATTTTCAAATTCTCCAAATGTACCAGCTTCTTCAAGCACTGCCTTTGTATTTTCCATACCGCCATTGCACGTTCACTGCTCTGCTATTGAAAGTGTTCCTGCAAACGAAACCATATTCTTATCAGCGCAAGTTAATAATACCCATAAAATGGGTATACCTAAAATGTTATACCTGACGCTCAGCTTGGAACATGGCCCTCTCATATGGAGGCAGCTTTTCCCATCTAATAATCTAAAGTGGAAAATAATTTAGATGTATGCAAATGAAATGAGGAAACACATGAGAACCCGATAATTCCAAAATATAGAAACGTACATGTGTTGCATATAGAAGAGCTTCTTCACCCTTCAAAGAGCATTTCAAGGCATGCAATGCATCCTGTAAACATTGGTTCGGGTTGAATGCTGTAGGAAAAGTAAATTGATGTATACAAAAGCTGTTGAAAAAAGAATCTTACTTTGTTTCTCCAAATGTACCAGCTTCTTCAAGCACTGCCTTTGTATTTTCCATCACTTTGGCAGTGAATTTGGGGCCTGTGCAGTGGCTGCAGCATTGTGGTCCTAACGAATTTTTCAAGAGATATCACAAAACCGATTTTCTCCACCTGCAAGTCACGTGCACATGAAGGTAAATGTAAAGATTGCATTCCATCAAATGGACGGGATATTATACCTTTTGACCAGTTAAAGGGTCAGTCACTGGACCATTAACATCCATTCGTTTGTAGAAAAGGTTCCTACATGTAGCTCCGAAAAGAATCCGTTCAGACTTCAGATGCAGCTTCGGGCTTTCTATTAACCCTGCAATAAACCCCAACTTTATTCATTTCGAAGGTGCTGTCTGCATCTCCTACATGGCCATATGTTTATACGACTAACAAAAATATGTGCACCAGATTGGCCCTCAACCATTCACACCAGAGACTCACTTGCTCTAGAAGGGGTTGCTCAAGAGAGCCATCTCCACTATTTGCCTCATGAGTCCTCATTGACATGTATTTGCATTATTCCAAGCCATGTCAAAGAATGTCCCAGCCTGCATCAACCCACTAAATTTAATGGTATTACACAGCTAACAAACAGCTTAAGAACATAATTTAACACACTAAGGAAATAGAATTTTCAATCTTATCATACACAGAAATGGGGAAACAATGCCAACATTTCCATTTGATTTTCTTTCTTTGTCTTTAATGAAGTAGGAAGTGTAAACAGAGTCATAAACTTATAACAGTGCCTACCTATAGCATTGTTATGCACACACACTGAGAAGCATGACAATTGAGATACTTCTTTATGAGCTGAATTTGGAAATTGACCACTCTGTAACCTTGATGCAAATATGCAAATGGCAGTAGAAAATATGCAGTAGAAAATATGCAAATGGCCTACCTTGATGTTTTTGCAGTTCTTTCTAAATATTACTGATGATGAAGAAACTGTCAACTGTGTGCCAGGCAGTAGAAAACATGCCAATGTGTTAACCACCTAGTGGTTAACATTGTGCATGCACATGTTAGATGCATGCACATGTTAGGTGTCAGTGGTGGCAGACTGACACTTGGCATGATTAGGTTAACATAAGTGTAGGGATTAGATTTAGTTAGATGTACGGCTCAGATTTGCGGTCTACACTATATTAGACCGGAGCCTCTTCAGATGTACTCAGGTTTTATCTCAAATTTGGAGAGCCTCATTAGCTCAAGTTTCCTTCATTCTTTGTACATTTTTCTTTCTCTTGTTCTTGTTTTGTGATCCTGAGCATGGCAGCTTTGTAGCATCCGGCAGTCATGGACTGCTGTTGCAGGGTGTATGCCAAGAATCCAAACATTGGCGCCGTTATGCCGGGTTCGCTCGTGATCACTTGCTTCAGCCTTGCTGTTTTGCTGTTGTTCTTGCTGCTCTCATCATCGTCAGTTCTTGAATACTTCTTGTACACTACTCTCAACCCTTCAATCCCTTTATTTGGCCCAACCAGTTGTTGAAATGGTCCGGCTGGAGGCCCCTTTGTCAATCAATTCCTTAGCCCTTAGTTTGTTATGAAAATCGTTTTCAAAAACTCTGTTTTTTTCTACAGCGACAAAGCCGCTTTTCTGATGGGGATTTACGAGTGGTGACAAAGACTCTCCTCTAAGATTTTCAGAAAAATCAAAAGTTTGATCCTCTTTTCTCTTCTCACTGCTGAAAAAATGTCCAAATATCATGCTCTTTTTCATTATCCTCTATCAAAAATCGTGCTCTTGCACACCAAAAATATTCTCTATCATTTCTTCTTCAGTTTATTTATAGAGGGCCCAAGACTTGGCTAGCCCCTTTGAGCCCATATGTTCACGTTCCTAGTTGCTTGATTTCAAGGTTTTCTTACGCAAAAGCCGATTTTTGTCTCCATAGCTCCCCGCAAATACAAGAGTTCCAGATGTTTCTTGAGCTTATACATTACCGCAGCATATAGCCAGAGTTGGTGCGGTGATTCAAGCAAATATGATTTTTCATCACCGTTACCTTGATTCATTTCCTTTCTACCTCCACGAGAGCCTTTGCATCACACCGGATATTCTAAGTTCTTTGACGCTCTATCTAGTTCGCCAGACCCATTTCAAGCACAAACACTCGCTTTTTTTCGAACATGGAAAGAGAAGGATTTTCTTCCAAAGATTTCGGCTTCCAAATTGTATACTCATTGAATTTTTTAAGAGGACCAGCATTTCGCTTAGCCCCCACCTCTCTCGCCTCGGATATACGTGATTTTTAGAGCCATTTTTTGAAGAAGCCATCATCGTGAAAGAAATTTTCGCAGCCTCTGGGTCGGATTTCTTAAGCTCCTTGGTCTCGATCATCTGCAAATAAACCAAATCTTTTCATCAGTCAAGAAGATTCACTTTGAACATCTTTGTTGAGCAGAGTTAAATATTTTATCTCTCCCGCACAGCTTTTCAGGCTATTTTTCTATTCGAAGTTTATCCAACAAATGCCTATCTATTCAAATCGCTAAAAACGCTTACGCACCAAAGTTTTTCTAGCCAAAGATCGATCGGCTTCAAACCACAGCTTCCCATATCTCTTTACTCTCCATCCTGCAAAGGTGAAGCAATAGCAGTCCCTCTTCTTGCAAACAACCCCATCTATTTTTCTACATAGCTCGTTCCATCACTTCCGGGCCCACTCCTATCCATAGCAGCTCATATTTCTAAGATCATCTCTCGCCTTTACCAGATTCGTAATTTCCAGCTTGCATCTATGTTAAGCAAGAAGCGGCTATTTCGCCTTCAAATCCGGTCAGTGCAGAGCATTTTCGGCTAGGGTTGCAGCTCAGGCTAGGGTTTTTTCCAACGGCTGTGATTTGGCAGCTTGTATCTATGGCCCAGATGAATTTGACGTTTTCCTGGCTCACGGCCGTCGACACTTCAATTAAAATTGCTTCACGCCTGCTCTGTTTGCGCTCCCGGGGTCCGTGCCGTGGACCAGCGCAGATATCTTCCACGCAACGTTGACCCACGCCGTTATTTATGCTTGCCCACGCTAACCCACGCCTGAGCCCACGCTAACCCACGCTTGCCCACGCTTGTCCACGCCTAAGCCACGCTGCTCACGCTTTTTCTTTCCACACTCACGCCTCACCAGCCATACTCACGCCCATGCCCACAGAGCCACGCTGCACCCACGCTTGCTCACGCATGTTCATGGCCACGCTCCTAGCTCACGATCCACGCTCTTCAAAAATATTGTCACGCATAGTCACACTCTTCTATGGCTGATCACGGGGGACACTTTCCTCGTGCTTATGTTTTTAAGACCCCCTATTATACTTGTTTTTAAGTGCAATTTTGGGGCAATCTTTGTTACAATGGACTTCCCCATAATATAAGGGGATGGTCTTCATGTTTTTTTGGCCCAAAATTCCTATGATCCATGTTCTGCATCGACATTCCTTCGGATCCTCTTCGTCATCAATGCCTTCTTGAAGATCTTTCGGCAACACAACCCAACCATTACCATCATTTTCGCCCCTAAAATTTTTGGCACCATGTTGTAATTGTCGGACTTGTCTTATAAAAGTCTGTACATGTTTTTGTGCTAAAAACTTTTAGGGGGAGGCAGTGTTAACCACCTAGTGGTTAACATTGTGCATGCACATGTTAGATGCATGCACATGTTAGGTGTCAGTGGTGGCAGACTGACACTTGGCATGATTAGGTTAACATAAGTGTAGGGATTAGATTTAGTTAGATGTACGGCTCAGATTTGCGGTCTACACTATATTAGACCGGAGCCTCTTCAGATGTACTCAGGTTTTATCTCAAATTTGGAGAGCCTCATTAGCTCAAGTTTCCTTCATTCTTTGTACATTTTTCTTTCTCTTGTTCTTGTTTTGTGATCCTGAGCATGGCAGCTTTGTAGCATCCGGCAGTCATGGACTGCTGTTGCAGGGTGTATGCCAAGAATCTAAACACAATGCTCACGGCTCTCTCTAAAGATTACTGATTAAAAGCATAACATCCCATAAAAATCTAGCTTTTAGCAAACAGTTTCCAAGCAATTACTTGCAAATGGCCCAAGAACAAAAATCTAGAATCGATAAGCATACCTATCAGTCCACAAATACGTAAGCATACCAAGGCTGCGTGAAAGTAAGCTTTGATCGGCGGCTTACCACGACATGACTCACATCCCTTTCACGGACATACTCAACCAAGCTTTGCTTTCTTCTTAGATTTCTAAGGAACAGCCAAAAAACCACGGCCAAGAACCATATGTTTCCCGCTCCACACATCCAAAGAAAACCCTACTTCGGTCTGAGAATGCCAGACACAGACACCGTTTTTCGGTCTGAGAATGCTCTAACTGGCGGAAGGATGTCCAGAGGCCATGCTTGGTCAATGACAGGATCACTCAAGTTTATAGCTCCTTCTCTAAAGCAGCGGCCCCAAGAATCGCAACAACGGGAAGAAAACTAATAGCCGATGCCAGGAAGCAGGCAGAAAACCCCTGCTTCTGTAAGAGAAAATCCATCGAGCGCTATAACCCTAAACACGAAATTGTGCTGCATCAAATCTCAACCATACGACAACATATCAAATCCTAGCCGTCCAAATTAGGTCTCCATTGAAGACCCACGCCAAAACATTATAATAAAGACATCCTCACGGAGCCCTCTTTGAAAACAGTCCCAAAGAGCCGCATCGTCCCAGACTGTGTCTACGGCAATATGTCAAAACTCAGAAGCATAAACTGAAGCCAGACGAGAACCTCGCCTGAGGTTGCCAAGCTTGGTTACTGTTGTACATTGCCAATCAGTGTCTCCAAAACATGCCTCAAAGTCTGCAGTAAATAAAGCAAAATTTTGCAACTCGGGGGGGCAAATCAACTCAAGGCTGACCCAGAAAAAAGAGAGCCAACTAGACCGACCTGTTCCCAATCTGTAGGATACCTGTGAGGGTGGAGCCAAATAACAAGCAGAATCTGATTCAAAAAACCTCGGAGCTTGGATCTAGTGCCATCAAAATTTTCTGATAGGCTGATCTTCGATGACCTCCTCCCAGAACTAGAGGTTGATTCACGAGAAGCTACTCAATCCTGGAACTCCTTATTATCCAACTGCAACTGCTGGCATACTTGAACAAGTTGTTGGACCTGCTGTAATAAGGATGAAACCTCCTCCATAGAGACAGGAATTGCTCAATATAGATAAAAGAGCAGGCAAGAACCGGTAAGGGATTCCAGTTCAAACTGTCATGAACCTACGCGAGAACAAGGAAAATACGTGAAAAATACGCAAGAAATACGGAAGAAATATGCCAAGATCGGCAAAGAATCTGATATATGAAAAGGAATAAAGAGTAAAATGGCCCGAAGGCAAGCAGGAATACGAGACAGATGCCTAGAAGGCTCAAGACTGGCGTTGAACCGGAATGGTTTGACAAGAAGGAGGTGCCTCCTTATATATCTAGGCCGATGGTCAGGATCGCGCCACTCTAATGGATGAGATCGTGCCAAGTGTCGTGCATGCATGTAGGTTCTAGAATAGAATTTCCTGGGAACAGCCCTGCATATAAGAAAGATGTGAGGGAATGTCTTCAATAAGTATTGGTAGCGCACTTGGCAAAGCTGCTTGACTCCCAACTAGAAGGTTGCGAGTTCAAACCTTGCTTCGTGCAACTACCCGTTTTCATTCATGTGATGACCATATACGAGTATAATACTTATATGATACGAATACCCCTATGGTCATCACAATGGTGATGCTAAAGGTATTGTTGTTGTTGTTTTGGTATCGTTGGATATCTTGTCTGGATAGTTAGGAAAAACATTGTTATGCTATGTATGACGAGGTGTATGAAATCATCTATAACCATTTGCATTCATGTGATGACCATATACGAGTATAATGCTCATATGATACGAATACCCCTATGGTCATCATAATGGTGATGCTAAAGGTATTGTTGTTGTTTTGGTATCGTTGGGATATCTTGTCTGGATAGTTAGAAAAAACATTGTTATGCTATGTCATCGATTCGAATAGCGAATCGACATTCTTGCACATGACAAGCATGCATGCGTCGCATGCATGCATCGCATGCATTTTTAGGCCGTTCATCAGGTGGGGGATCGCTACTTATTGCAGAGTTCTTCATCGATGTTTCATCGGCGCTTTCTCATCTCTCAGCAGTATCCATGGCTTCTCTTCTTTGATCTCATGCGGAGGAGGGGCTACTTCTTGCATGAGCTACTCTTTCTTGGCCATTCATATCCTTTCTAACCTCTTCTATCTTTGCTTTTTTGTCTGCATAGGACAATCTTCAACCTTTCTCCTCGGATCTAGTATTTGAAGTTCTCTGGTATCGGGATGTTGTTGGTTTCATGCGAGTCGCAGTGCAAGAATGTCATCGATTCGCATAGCGAATCGACATTCTTGCACAAGACGAGCATGCATGCATTGCATGCGCCGCATGCATGCATCGCATGCAATTTTAGGCCGTTCATTAGGTGGGGGATAGCTACTTATTGCAGAGTTCTTCATCGATGTTTCATCGGCGCTTTCTCATCTCTCTCGCCAGTATCCATGGCTCCCACCCCTTAGATTGTTATTTATATGTTCATATTTGTTATAATTGTCGCGTGGCACGCGTGACCAGCCCCTCGCTTTTTCGAGGTGTAAATGTTGTTTTTTGTCGCGTGGCACGCGTGACCAGCCTTTTCGAGGTTTTTTCTGAAGTGAAATAATCACTTGTTAGTAGATCATAATGCCTTAGAACAATGTTCAACTAGTTAAACTTTTAACTAGATTTAATACTTAAGCAGACTTAAACAAAACATGAACCATCGTCAAATATTATGAGAACCATTATAAAAGTACTGTAGCAATGGGATTGACCCTGCTACTGTTCACCCTTTGACTCTAGTATCAACGAAATATCTGCAACCTTACATCTTTATTTTGATCGGATCCAGCACAGGTGATGCCGGACCACACTTTAATTACTGTATAAAAACTCAGAGATCCGTCGGTCTAGCAGGACCGATCGGATTCACAGTTATGCTGGCTCGAAATATTCGAGGCCAACTTACAAGATAAACTTAGAAATAATCTTGCCAGGCCTTATACCATTAGATGTCGATTTGGCCCTTTAACTCGTTAACCCTTTGGTTAACCATTGAACCATAGAAATAAGCTTAATCATTTAACCTTATGATGTCGTTAGGTTCTAACCAAGTATCCACCATTGAACCTTGCTTGCATAACATCATGACATGATTCACAACATCCTCCTTCATGTCATGATTCTGAACAGGTTTAACATAATTTGTCTGATATACCAATTCATTGTTTTTCCTATATTCCCAGCATAGACCTGAACCTGTCAAACTTAACTTGAGGCAAGGATTTGGTTAAAATATCTGCAGTCTATTTTTGTGTTCTTACATATTCAACAGAAATAATCTTTTTAGCAACCTGCTCCCTGATGAAGTGCATATGTGTCTCAATATGCTTGGTCCTCTGATGCATCACTGGATTTTTAGTGATAGCTATGCAACTTAGACTATCACTTAGCAATATAGTAGGACAACTTTGAATCAATCCTAACTCATTGAGAAGTCTCCTTGCCCAAACTATTTCCTTGGCAGCTAGTGATGTGGCAACATACTCTGCTTCAACAGAGGACATTGCCATGCTGTTTTGCTTTTTTGATTTCCATGCAACCGAACCTCCAGATAGCATTAAGGTAAACCCCGATGTTGATTTCCTTTGGTCCGGATCAAGCCCAATCAAGATCACAAGAAGCTGCAATTTCAAATCAATTGTTAGAGAAACAAATGCCTTCATTTTGTGTTCCCTTGAGAAATCTTAAAACTCTCTTTTTGCAAAATACCAAAGGACTCTTCCCCTAATTATTACAATATCTGCTTAGTAAGCTTACGTAAAAATGCAATACTGTATGCGTGTACAAGTAGCCACGCATAATAGACGACTATTAGTTCCCTGTATGGAATATCTAACATTTCAATAACTTCATCCTCTGGTTTTGGACACATGTTGGCAGATAATTTATGTCCTGTTATAAGGGGAGTGGCGACTATTGCAACTTGCCATTCCAAATCTATCAAGGATATTATGAATGTTCATGGTTTGAGTAAGGACTAGTCTTTTTTCTCACTTTTTGTTTCTCGTTACTTCAATTCCCAAAACCTTTTAAGCTCTCCCGGATCAGTCATCTTGAATTTAGACTTGAGAATATGCTTGCACCATTCAACCATGTAATATCATTAGCAACCATAATACAATCATCTACATATAATGCAATGATGCAAAAATTCTGTTTTTCCTTGAATAAGTATATATTTCCATCACTTTCAAGTTTCTTGAATCCACTTGTTCTCAAAAAACCATCCATGCACTTATACCATTCTCTGGGAGATTGCTTGAGTCCATAGACTGCACGTTTTAATTTCTATACCATTCCTGTTCCTTCTTCAAACCCTTCTGCTTGTTGCATGAAAATATCCTCCTCAAGTTTAGCATTCAGAAATGCTGTGCTGACATCCATATGGTGAATTTCCAAATCATTTGCATTTGCATATGCCAAGAGTATCCTAATGCTTGCAAGTTTAACTATGGGAGAGAATGTTTCATCATAGTCTAGCCCCTTTTTCTGAGAATATCCTTTTGCAACAAGTCTGGCCTTGTGCACTGTTGATTTACCATCAGATCCAAGCTTATTTTTAAATATCCATTTGTTGGCAACAATGTTTTTCCCCTCTGGTTTCTTAACTAGTTCATATGTACCAGTTCTTTTGAAAGCATTTAACTCTTCTTCCATAGCTTGTCTCCACTTTAAGGCACATGCTTCTTCCATAGCTTGTCCTCCTCTTGCAGCACATTTTTGAGTGTGATACAACTGAGTACTTCAGTCTTGACCCAATAGAGGCCTTCGGTTGCATCTTGATCTTGTACACATATCATGTATTGTGTATCTGCCAGTCAAGCTTGTATTCCTTTTTGGAAAAACTACAAAATAACCTTATGTTTTGATGAATTTCACCAGATGCCCCCAAATTTTCATAATTTCACCAAATGCCTGTGGTCAACGTATAACATATTTTGAAACTTATTCAAATACCCTTAAGATTTACATTAATTCATCAAATGCCCTTGAGAGCTTGTGAGGACAAATCGATGGACCCATGCAAAAATAGATGGAGTAGAATGAATTTTGATAAAAAGGAATTACGATGGAGTGCATTTGGTCGAGCATGTGCCTCTAGAATTGTAAAAGCCTGTGCTTCAGAATCATGAGAGACTGATCCTTTAGAAAGTTTTGAGGAAATAGAATTGGTGAAGAATCGTAGAGGAGGCTGTGAGCAAAAATTGATGGAGCAGGTAAACATCAATGGAGCAGATTGAATTTGATCAGCAACAAATTTGATGGAGCAAATTCAATCGATCCTGTGCCTTCCTTTGTCATTTTGAAGAGCACAAAAGTAGGCAATGATCCAAAAATGGCGCCAAAAACTATCCATTGAAAAGGGCATTTTGTTGAATACGAAAAACTGAAGGGCATTTTGTGAAACTTGAAATGTTACAAAAAGATATACGTTGACCAGGGGCATTTGGTGAAATTATGAAAATAGGGGCATCTGGTGAAATTCATCAAAATATAAGGGCATTTTGTAGTTTTTCCCTTCATTTTTTCTGCTAAGGTTGTGAAGATCCTGAAATTGTAGAGCCACAACAGCGTTGACCTCTTCAAATGCTAGGTTGCAGGGCCAAGATTGCATATCTTCGCATCTGGAATATGCTAGGATCCTACGGCTCACTGGCCATCATACAAGAGTTCGACGATAATATACACTGTAATAAACAAGAGGTTGAAATTACTATTAGATTACGCTTATTTTAAACCATGTAATCATCCCCGACATTGGCGGAGCGGCCCCGCTGAGCTCTCCCCTGTTTTCGCCACTAAGCTCTTCCATCTTTGGCTATGGTGCTCCAAGTGTTTTGCAACTCCTGCTATGGCGTTCAAGCATTCAAGCTCTATGAAACCATAAGCATGATGCTGCAGTGGCACACATACAGATTGGGCTAAATGTGTTGATCTTTGCCCCAAAGCATGAATGACCCTTTTTAGAGGCCATAGCCAATTCCGGCGAGCTGGCTGCCACAACATGCCGTAAGTACATTTTGTTTGAGTTCAGATTCATAAAATCGATATGCCTTACATTGGTATTCATTGATTTGGCAGCAGTATCATATCATTTTCATTTCTGTACTTGAAAACCCTTTAGGCTTCTGGCCGAGTGTTCTCAATGGGATCTGGAAAAGTGGCCAAAAAAGCAAAAGCGGTGTTGTATATAAGGAATTCGTTCCATTTTCATACCTCAACATCGCGCTGGCAGACAATATAGCCCTAGATAGGTGCAAGCATTCAAAGAAAAGACTGTGCCATAGGGTGAAAGCATGGTGTAGTGGAATACCCTGGGTGTCCCCCCTGTCCCCCCTAAAAATGTGGTGGGAGATATCAAATTTGTGGTGCGATTTTAAATGTTTGTTTGGCACCTAGTGCATAACTGCCCGGATTCAATCATTTCTTGAACTACAACAACCCGATTCCTAAACCACCCGCCCCATTCCAATTTCCACCTAACCGATGCCTAAACCCACCCGCGCCTTTCCTGAAGCACATGGCTATGGCGCTTAATCCGGTTGTGGATCAATCCGGTTCATACTTTGAATCATTTGATTTGGAAGCAAATCTGCCTAAAATCTCAAACCGGAGCACAGGTGTGAGAAAGAGAACTCCAGAACAAGAACGGGATCATAAAAGACGCCAAAGGAAAAGAAAACGGGAAGCCAAAGAAGAATTAGCAAAAATTGCATCAGCAGAGGGAGGATCCACCAGAACGGCCTCTACTAGGCGTCGGATGGTGTTGAAATTATTATCTTCATTTCATAGCACTTGGTGAAGAGCTGAAAGATTTGCAAGCCAAGAGCATTGTGGTCAGCAACCTCAGGGCTTCCATTCAACTTGTGAAGAAGTCTAACAGCAATGACAGTTTAGCAGCCAAGAGTAGTTGCCTTGCTATGGCCGTAAGAGGAAGCATTACCGAAAATGCTAATCCTGTCAGTGCTTGGGGTTTTGGTAAACTGCTGGGTGTTCATCCTAGGAATCTTACCAAAGCAAAATTGAAGAGGGAAGAGATAGATTACAAAGGGGGGAAATGGGTTTTGTACAAAAGAGTTAGAAGAGCAGATGCAATTCCCAATTCTGTCATAGAACTTGTGCAGCAATTTTGGACTGAAAACGGTAGGGTCTCTCCAAATGCAAAGGATGTCAAGTTCAGAAGATTGGAACGAAATGTAAGACAGGATCATGCCACTCACTATCTGGAAGAATCACAGGTTATTTCATTTCTTCATCTTCACCACATTTTTTATTGTTAATATGGTATGTGGTATGTGGTTAGTGATTGCTTGTGATATGTGGTTGGTGTGGTTAGTGATTGCTTGTGGTATGTGGTGCCTATTAATGCTGTGATATATGATATGTGGTGCCTAGTGTGGTGAAGCACGTGGTGTAAAATAAATGCTGTAAATATATGCTTTATGGTGCCTAGTGTGGTGAATAACATGGTGTAAAATACATGCTGTAATATATGTTATGTGGTGCCTAGTGTGATGAAAAATATGGTGTAAAATAAATGCTGTAAATATATGCTTTGTGGTGCCTAGTGTGGTGAATAACATGGTGTAAAATAAATGCTGTAATATATGCTATGTGGTGCCTAGTGTGGTGAAAATTATGGTGTACAATAAATTATATAATATATGCTTTGTGGTGCCTAGTGTGGTGAATAACGAGGTGTAAGATGAATGTCTGTAATATATGCTATGTGGTGCCTAGTGTGGTGAATAACGTGGTGTAAATAAATGCTGTAATATATGCTATGTGGTGCCTAGTGTGGTGGAAAATGTAGTGTACAATAAATTATGTAATATATGCTGATCACCTTGTTATCTTCCTTGTAATTGCAATTGTTCAGGAAATTCAAGACGGATCATCCTAGTGTTATGATCAAACAGAGGATGTTTGAAAAGCTGAAACCATGGTTTATTGTAAAATTAAAGGACTTCAATAGTTGCTGCTGTATATACTATGTTAGAATGCAGATGCTAATAGATGGCTTCAATAGTATGAGAACTAAGCACCCAAACAGCTGCAGCTGCACTTGTCAACTTTGCAGGTCAGACATATATGGTGAATGCAAGGCGTCTGAATACAAAATAAGTAGCACAAGAAGTCTGTGGCAGGGAACTTTATGTGAGAAAACTAGCTTCCAACCTTACCATAAGAAGGAATGCATTCTGGGTAAGTGTGAAGAGTGTGGGATTAAGAAGTTTTCTATCTGCCCACATGAACAATCTAGTGATAGTGGCATGGTGAAGTGGGAATACCTAGACTATGAAAAAACTGAATTCAGAGATGGCAGCAAGAAGTCTAAGCTTGTTCACCAACACAATGAAACTGCAAGTCTTCCACTGGTGAACAAAATGTTGGAGAAGCTTCCAAAATTTCCTTTACACAACTTTAGATATAAGTGGCAGGCAGGCCAATACAAAGAACTCCTTGATAACTTGCCTGGAGATGCTTACCTATCCGTGGTTGACTTCGCAGAGAATTATACTTTTAAGGAGCGAGAATGAAGTTCACCCATGCTATTTGGTCAACAACCAGATAACTATATTTGTTCAAATAACCTATTAGGTTGATCCACGGACAGACGCCATTGAGAAGGAAACACACTACTATGTGTCAGATGATAGGGAACATGACACACTTTCTGTTCAACATTGTTTTATGAAACATTTTGAGTACTTTAAAGCGAAAGGCAATGTCCCCAAACAAAGACATGTATTTTCCGATGGTGCTGCATCACAATTCAAACCATCCGGACCATTTTATTTTGTTGGAAGGCGGTTGTGATCTGAGAGGTCAACATGATGTGGAACTTCTTTGCATCAAACCATAGAAAAGGTGAACATGATGGGAAGGCAGCAGAATTGAAAAAGATGGATCACGAGGTTTACAGCTAAAACATCCCTCGACATTAAACTAGATAATGCCCATGATGTGGTGAAAATTGTAGAGGAACAATTTCAATATGGTACATCTGAGTGGACTGAAAATGGAAGAATAATTCGGAGATACTTATGGGAAATAAAACCTGAGGATATCAACAGGAAAAAGGCTTGGGGTGCGAGACAATTCTAGAAACCAGCAAATTCATTCAAATCCATGGATTCAAAGACAGAAATCCAACACGACTACATACCGAAAGCTATCATGTTTTTGGCAAAGAATTGTTTGGATGGAAAATGGGACATGTGTGAGAACAAATTGTATGTAGATGAATGGAACCTTGTAGTCATTGAACCATCCTCCAATGTTCATGCAGATGTGGAAGACACCCGCAAGTCTACCAGGCCACTATACTCAACCTCGGCAAATGTACTTGCAGAAGCACTCAGAGAAGGAGACAACTTTGTTGTTGCTGCACCTAAAGGGAATGAGGGGGATTCTGTATTTTGGATGGTGCTATGCACCAAGCCAAAATTTGAAGTTGAAAATGACTTCAAGCAGAACAGAAACTGGTTTGTGAGAGGTGAAACCGTTGTGGAGGGCATTTACTATAGAAAGAAGCCTCGTTCAAAGGTTATGTATGAGTTGTGCGCAAACGAGCCAAAGTCACTTGTATTCTCTACTCAAATTTGTGCTATTCGAGTTCCCATGTAGCAGATCAAGAAAGGTGCTCGAACTGTTTACAGGCTAGACCAGGCAGATGAGGAAAAGATTTTAGAAAACTTGCCCGAGGTTTTATCTGATGAAGTTAGCATGTCTGATGAAGAATAGTTTTTTCTGGAGCTACAGTATGACGTCAGCTGAGATCCTAAGTTCATCGTTGAACACATTCTTACATGTTAGGAAATGATTCAGAAATTTTGAATATATGTTGTTGTGTCTTGCCTTGTTTGGGAATAATATAAGAAACTCAATTCCATGCTCAATTGTATTTTGATGTCCCTTGTTTCAATATAATATGTTTGCTTTTGATGTAATATATAATTGTATTTTGATGTCCCTGATGTAACAAGCGCCAGGTTCACCACATGTTACCACATGTTTCACCACATGAGTCACCATGTCAGGTTCACCACATGTGTCACCACATGTTTCACCACATGTGTCACTTTCTGGCTCTTCCCCCGAGCCAGATAGATCCTTCTGAATAGCTTTTCACTTTTCCTTTCCTTTTCCTTAAATTCTCTCGGTCCCATCTATTCCCCTCATCATCCTTTGGCTGACAGTCGTACCCGAAGATCATTAGGGGATGGCAAAAATTAATGACCTCGGGCAACCCAAAAGGCCCGAGGTGCCTTTCTTCTGGTTCCCGACCGAAGCCCCCTCCCGAAGCCAGTTTACAGTTTACAGCAGCTCGGGAGCAGCTTACAGCAGCAGCTACTTCGGAAGCAGTTTACAGTTTACAGTTGGGAAGCAGTTTACGGTTTACAGCAGCTACAGTTCGGGAGCTTCGACATGGCCAACTTCACCTCTTGGATGCTGCAAAACCAAGGAGTACCGGAATGTGACAATGTGACCAGAGAAGAAGGGCCGCTAATACCTAGGTCTGCTGTCCCGATTTTCACCAATGCAGAATGGATGAACATCCTCAGACAACAGAAATTTCTCTATTCATCGGATGAAGATATAACCACAGAAATGCTGAAAGCTCTCACCAAGAGGATGAATTGTACACCGAACCTCCCAGACCTCTCTCCTTACTCTGCTGCCACTGAAATTTTTACTAACAAGCATCTTTGGCCTCTTTCTCATACTGTTGACCAGGATCTGCAAAGGTTGAAACCTTTTCTCCTTAATGGCTACCAAGCCTTTATGCTAGACAGGTTCTTGTTTAATTATGATGGGTTGTTTACAGAGGGCCAATTCCTTCACTTCAGGGATATGTTCTATCATCACAAGGCCAAGCAGGATGCACATAGATAAGCTGTTATTCTGTTTGGTGACACTGTCACATTATAGTTTTTTGCTTTCCCTCTAGAATGGGATGAAATAGGCTGGCAAGTTGACCCGGTGGCCACTGATCTGGTGATCATAGAAGAGGACGAGGAGGAGCTGGACCCAGATCTCTTTTTGATAGAAGCACAGTAAGGCAAGGACCAGGAATGAATTTTGTCATCTTAAGTTCGAAAGCAATGTATATAAGAAGTTGTGCAGAAGTCTGCTTTTGTTTCTCATGTAATCTGAAATGTTTAATACAAATCCTCGCTCTACCTTATGTAATCATTTTATATGTTTAATATAAATCTTCACTCTTCAATCTTCACTCTTTAATAGACTAAGGGGAAAGGTACAGTGGCTGGATTTGGTGGGATCAATATTATGGTAGCGTCCACGATGATCCGGATCAACAGAAAGGTTGTCCCACATGGGAACTTTATGGCAGATAGGATCCATTGGGCACTTTTCGTGAAGGAAGGAGGCTGAATCAGAGGAGAGCGATGCAGAGCTCGGGAGATTTGCAAAAGCGTGAAGAAATGCCAAATTTTTAGGGTTTAAATGGTGAAAGGAATTGAGAATTGAGAATTTCTCCGACATCATTCACCGCATGATTCACCACATGTACCACATGTCACCACATGATTCACCACATGTACCATTTGCATCACCACATCTATCACCACATGTATCACCACATTGTCACCACAATTAGGCAGGGGCATTGACCATTTTTTGACCCGGTCAAAAAATGGAATAGCTCTCAGATTCCTCACAGTATCCTGACTGATTTTGGTGATAACAATATATCGACCCCAAACTAGGTCCCTGAATTGATTTGAGGCAAAATTTCATTAAGCTCTGCTTTCTGCAAAGATTCTTGCAAGGCCACTAACTTTTGCTTCAGGGATTCTGTGTTTTTTTTTTCAGTTTGCAAACTTCACGGATTTATGTTGCTTCTGTATTTCTTTTGAATATGGTATGAATATAACCTTTTCATCTAGATGTCTCTTTGAATACATCTTTAGCTTTTTATTCCAAGATACTTTAATTTACATCAATTTCTTCTGGAGACTTGAACTCCACCAGAGTGTTGCTCTGGTCAGCCAGAAAAGTCTATTGTATACAATAGTATACAACAATGTACATTAGAATGTCAATGAAAGAATAGGTTACAAGAATAACCTCTTTGGTTACAATAATACAAATAATAGATTACAAGTAAAGATCTAAAGTCGTATTTAATTAAAGTGGGACTCATTCCATTCCCATTTTTTTTCGGAACCCGGTTAATTTACATAAAAAGTAGCACCCCGACCCGAAAACTATCCTTAATTCGAATTTTTGAATAAAACTCTCAATCCGAGCTGCGGCTGCAGCTTTTCCTGTGTTCGCGAAGTCGAGAACAAAAAACAATGCAACTGAAACAAAGGAAATTCATTAAAGTTTGAAACCAAAGATGTAGTTGAAAAAGAATTTTTATTAATAAATTGAACAGATACAATGTATTTTACATCGGACGCAGAGACCATGGCGGTCTTGCTGTCACTACAGTCACATCATCTTGGTAGGTGGTCCACCTTAGGGGATTAACTTGTGGCGCTTCTTCATGCCGTCTGTAAGCCTTGGGGGCAACCTCAAGAGTGTGGAATGCCTCACGGGAGGTGCCTCGGAGCTACCGGCCGACTGTCCACCCGACTTCTCCACTCGCCCCCGCAAACCTTTCATCGAATATGCTCCTTCCCAACCTCCGCGGATGTTATGCAATGCTTGCAATATGCCTTGAGCTTCCTGGACTTTCTCTTTGTTCTTCACGTTTCTTTATTCCTGTGGTGTAGCGAGCAACCTCAATTCGCGAGCAACCTTTGTCCCAAAGGCCGGGCAAGAGTGTAGCGTGACCGGATCCGTGCTGTAACGGTATTTCTTCCGCCTTTGAGCGGATCCGTGCCGGCCTGAGCGGTCTCGCGGATGCCCGAGCGGATCTGCGGCCGGTGTTCGGAACCGTGCGGAACCACCGGAGCAAGGAGAGTATGATTAACAATTACGGTGTCATTAGTCAAAAAGAACGCTGAAATCAAATTACAACGGAGAACATTCATTCCATACAACCGCATCCAATGACGCTCGAGTAGTGTCTTTTTCTCGACTCAAGCGAGTTGAGAAAGGCCCATAAAGTCAAAGTACAACCATTCTCATTAGAATATGGTTGCATCCAATCACACACGGAAGCATACAAATGCTTTTGTCAACGAGACAACTAGCATGCCTTTCTCGACTCAAGCGAAATGAGAAAGTCCAGAAAACCCAATGTACAAGCATTATCATAATAGATTGTACAAGCATTTCATCAACACGACAAGCATGCCTTTCTCGACTCGTGAGTCGAGAAAGGCATCGAAAACTCAATATACAAGTATATTCATTACAAAATGGTCAATACATGTGTTCAAGTTCGATTACAATATTCACACAATTTGACTATCTGAAAGCAGGGGTCACTCTTCTTGTTCACCAAAGTATTTGTCGTCCATAGCTTTCATGATCGGCTTGCTCTCCAGATCGGGTTCCGTGAGGTTCGGATAGTTCGTAGTAAGCACATCGGCGACAAGAATGGCAAAGAGGATTCCGCCAAGACGGGATGAGTCCTAAGGACAACCACCTATCTGCCTCATATTCTTCGGTCGATATGGCTTAGCAATGATTGTATTTTGCGCGTTATGATAGCACTTGTAGGCGGAGTCGTCTATGATCAGCGTGTTGTGTTTGCCAAAGTCCTGGAATTGCTCATAAACACTGTCCAGCCTTTTCACCATTATAGGCTTCCCCTTTGTGATGGCTGGATCGAGGTCCTTCACATGCTCGACCCTTTCGTTTCCCCAAACGAACTTGAACTTCAAAACTGAAATGCCGAGAACACCAAGAACATTGACAATATTTTTCTTTGCCATACAAGACCATATGGCCACTTCGAATCCCCGTGCCAGGCACCATTCAATAATTTCCTTAGCTCGGGCCTCGGGATACACTATTTTATGCTCGCTTTCACCGGGATCCGCGAGGTGTTAATCTCGGGGCGTCTTTGTCGTGGTATACCGCAGCTAATACTCCATTGACGTCAAATATTACAAGCTTGGTGGGACCACCGGATCCCCCATTGGAGTTTGGCTCGACCATATTTCCGGTTCATCGGGGATCCAAATGCGGGATCATTAACTTTTCAGGTTCTTTTCCGGCGGTGGAGCGTGTCTTGCTCGGATTTTCATTCGCATTCTCCTCGACGTGACGGAACCGTTGGAATCCATTGACAATGATCCCGGACTCGTTGAGCTTCGAATTCCCTGAAATGATGACAACCGCCGAAGGAACGAGTATTCTCGACTTCGCGAAATGAGAATGACAAGAAAAGGTATTGAAAGGAACGAGTTTTTCTCGACTCAGCGAGTCGAGAAACACCGCTAAACAAAAATAAACTCACCTCAATCTCGGGTTTTCAATAATGTTTTCTACAGCGTTCGGTCCAATCGCCGACATCCTCGTCTCCGTCGGAGGTTTGTCTCCCTCGTCCCCTCGCGTCCTCTTTACCGCTTCCATTTGTCTTCCTCCCTTGAAATGCTCATGAAGCGGATCCAAGTATGGTGAATGGTTTCAACCATGTCCTTATTTCCAACCACGGATATAGGTTTCATTCCAAACAAAGATAGCCCCCACGAGAAACGAGGCCATTCATGTACCACTTTCATACAATTTTGATCTTCCTGGAAAAGCTGGTTATGAAGTACTTGATAACTCTTTGGCCGATAGGAATTCTATGTATAGGACCCGGTCGCACCATCCTTGCTGACCTTGTCCATCGATGGAACATCCTCCATAAACCCGCCCCTTCCGGGTTCCATCTGCTCTTGAGAGATCATGAACTTGTCGAGATAATGATGCTCGCTAGACCACCACTTATCCGTGTCGACCAGCCGATCTTGAAATCAAAACCAAAACTATGTTGGCAAAGCTTGGTGCCTTCGGCAAGCCAAGTCCGCACCTCATGATCAAGTTCGTTATATGGAGTGCATGATCTTGTTGGTGAAGTTAATATCAGTTTGCCCATTGGGAGATGGCCGATTGTTTGATTGCCCGATGCAAAAGACAAGGAACCGAAAAGTATCAGGTCGGTCATGTCGTACATCGCCTTGTACCACCGCTCTATGTCAGCTTTGTCATAAAAAGGGTAGGGTCTTCGATCATATTGATGGCAAATAGTGCCGGGGTCCAGTGCCAGCCTCGGTTCCAAATCCCTTGTGTCCCAAAGTAACCAAAATGGGGAGCTATCGTGCGCTTTTAAATGGGACCACCCGAATCAAGCTTCCTTTTCGTGAATTGCCATAGCACGCGTTCGTGGAAAGGAAGGGTTTTGACGATGCGCCAGCTTGGTGTTGATGTAGGGTTGACATAGGCGGTTCAATTCCTTCATGTCTTCCTCATCAAGGGCAGCCTTTTCCTTGTAATAATCAAATTCATGGTATTCATTAGATGCAACGTTCGTAAACTTTCATTGATGCCTTCTTTCTAACGCGACTGCCGCTTTAGGGCGTGGCATAATCCTTTGCGTCCCGCAATTTAGAACTCCTGGTCTTCCTCGCCAGGATTGTTCCCTCCAAGATTTTGCCTTGTAGGTCAAGCGTTTCTTTGTCCGTGAGGCCTCGGTGATCCTCTTCATGAACAGCTTGTCAAACAACTTGGGGTCCGGGCTGCTTGAAATTCTCCATTCTTTGTCCTTCGGCTTGCCTCTTGTCCATTGAGCCCATATTTACAGTCCATTTCTCCCGGAGGCCTTTCGATGCTAGAATGAGGTCGTATTGGTCTGAGAGAGACTCCCTGCCTTTCCTTGGTGTTCTCTTCTTCTTCTCCTCTTCTTCCTCTCCCTCGTCATCTTCCTGTCCCTCCAGCAGAACATATCTGCATAGTTTCTCAAAGGTCTTCCACTTCTATCCGAGGAGCCCTGTTTCCTTTAGGACGCCGAGGACAACCCAATGCTTTCCACTGTTGCCTAGCGTGTATGATCTGGTCAGGATAAGGGCTGCATTCAGACAATGTACCAATGTCAGAGCATGAAAGTATCTACAAACACCCAGGAATAAACAGTAAAATGTAGCCGGGTTTCTCGACTTCGAGTCGAAAGTCCCTTGAATGTCTAATTTTCTTTTTTTACTTCTGCGGGGTTTCTCGGCTTCGCGGTCGAAAGCTCTCGCATCCTTTGATTTTTCTTGCGATATCCTTTCTTTCGGACTCGCTGAGTCGAAACCCGATGATAATCGGCAAAATGTTAGGATGGCGGGGCTTTCCTGACGACTGCAGAAAGACCCATTCAATGTCTATTTTTCTTTTCGGGTTATAATTTTCTCGGCTTCGCGAGTCGTCGAAAGCTCCACATCCTTTGATTTTACGTGTTTTCTCCGAACTTTCTCGACTCGCGAGTCGAAAACCCGGTTGATAATCAAATGTTAGATGGCGGGGCTTTCTCGACTTCGCGAGTCGAATGGAAAGATTCAATGTCTAGAGTTATTTTTACCTTTACGAGGCTGGAAAGCTCCACATCCTTTGCTATTGTGTTCTCCGCGCAAAGGCTAATCTTTGCCGATTCGGTTCTTTGGCGTCTCCGCCCGAAAGAACTCTGCACTCACCTTTATTGCATATCTATCCTTGATCGCTTGCGGCACCTCCTTCTCCGTGGCACCCAATACTTGAGCCCCTTAACTCAATGCTGACCGCCTACAACCCGTTAACCGGACGTCTTTTCCCTTCGATCTTCCTCGGACTTCCAAATTGAACAACTCACTGCCGATACCGCTTAAAAGGTATGACATCCGGGGCATTGATCTGCAGAATTATGTCGCACCATCAAGTTCGGAATCTCCAAAGATGTGCCGGATTAAATTCCACGTGGTTGAACAAGACGGCATCTCCCGCGCAAACCTTCAGCCGGCCTAATGTCCAAGCAGCGACATTTGTGTGATATTCCCAACGGATAATACCGAGCTAGACGCTCCATTTTTCAGTGCCTCTCCGAAATCCTGATCCGATCATCCGGATCGAGGTTTGGGGAGTCGACCATATCTATCTTCGCTCCTTCGTCATCCGACTCCTCCGTGTGGTGTCATCATCCCCATCTTTGTTTTTGGTGGACTTTTTGTGTATGAACCACAACATTCCCCAATCCGAGTGTTGTAGAGTCTTCGCCATTTAGATGTGAAGCTCCCCGTGATGAACGCTTTTTCCCGACTCACGAAATCTCCATACCAAGCTCCCGGATGTTAGGGTTCCGCCTCCTTCATCCCTTCCGGATCCTTCCACCCAAGGTTCGACAATTTAAAGGCGCCGGCCTTTTTCGGGCCTTTAGCCTTGCTCATGGAAGAGTGAGAATAATTTGAAATCGCCAATTTTTGGTGCGATAGAACTTACTCTTCCGGCAAAATTTCGACATGTAGTGTTAAATGCTTGAATGCGGGCGAGGCGGAGAGCACAACACCGATTTTTTTGTACTTGTCTCCTGAGCTCTTCTTGTCCCTTTGGTGTAGAAACAGTCTTTCTCCTTCCCACTTGTCGATACCTCGACATACCACCAAGAATCTGCCGTTTCAAGAAGCTCTGTCTCCAAATTCTCGATGACAAAGAATGGAGTTCGCCCGGTGATCACCCGGTGAGTCCGAGGTGAATCTTTAAGAAGAACGGATGGATCGGGCTTAAGGTATTCGAACAAAGAAAAACCTCGAGCTCACCTCGTGTTTGTCTTCTTCTTCTTCGCCGCCGGGGAAGCATCCCCATCCTCCTCCGCTTCTTGGACGGAGTCATTTCTATATGCCCTCTCATCCGCCTTTGACGACTACGTAAATTAAGTTTCCTCCGCGTTGTGAGTTTTAGGACTGCATGTAAAAAGATGGGCGTGTTCTTTAATTTGAAGTTAAGGACATGCAATCATTTATGAAAAAGCGGGGCTAAAAAGTACATTTGGCCGGCTTTAGCCCGCCCAAACACTATTTCAAATTGAATCACATCAAGGGACTAAGTGAGTGGAGCGTAGTTTATCTTCCCCTCGGCATTGGGGAACTTCGAGGTCGGAGGGGATCATCGAATCGCGGAGCGACTTTCCGAATGGCGCCACGACGCGGTAAGCCGCTAACTGTATTGCATATGTGTGTTTTTCCCCGCTGGCCCCTATGCAAACAGTTGAATTGATCGATGAGCACCTGAGCTAAGGTAGGAAGAGAGGAGCTGCTGAACTCTATCGGAACTCTACACGGCCCATGGAAAGGGGATACGCTGAATCGCCCGCGTTGATACGAGTAATAGATGCGAATACACTCTTGAAGAGACCCCCAAGAAGCAAAAGACTCGGTGAGGCTGGGGATCCGCGGATACGCTGGCCCAAGGAATTAATCAACAAGGAAGAGGTGAGTTTGAGGATGCCTATGTTATTTCGGCTTGTAGAACATGCCGTATGTGTTTAAATAATGGAACCGCCGATAAGCTCGACGGATTCCGTTGTTTCCTTGTCCAAAGATTTCTCGGTGAGATGATTTACCTCTAGGTTGATAGATGCCCGGCAAGGAAACATTGATCGGGGTAAAAGAACGATTAGTTTTTAGGTCTGTTTTCCATGGACCGCTTACTTGGAATGTTGTACATAGATCGGCTAGGACTAAGGCCCGAGATGGGTGCGGTTCAAATGCATCCTCTTGTGTTAGTCTGAGGGGCCTCCACCTCGCCCCAGAACCACTCCTCTTCGCAATATTCGAGGAAGATGGTTCAAGGAGAGTGGCTTTCGCAGGTGCTAGAGGCACTTGGGACTAAAAACAGGAGAATAGAAAGTCAAGATTACTTGTAAAGAATGCAAGCCTTGGCTTCCTCTCAGGGTTTTTTCCCCTGGTCGGGCAGATAGCTCCACCCCCCAAGCCCTCCCTTCGCATCATATTCGACGAAGATGGTTCGGCGAGAGTGACTTGGACGGGTCGAGGCTAATCGCTACTGCATACTTGAGAATTGGCTCGGCTAAGGGATTCTCGAATTTGGCGCAGCTCTGAATGCTTGGCTTCCGTTTCACATTTTCACTCGCAAGTCGAATGCCTTTGGCCATCCGTAACTCCGTGGCTAATACACATGGAGTGCCGTTGCAAGGCATTCCGGACTCTCAAGGAGTCCAGAATGCATACAAAGAAGCAATCGTGGAATGCATGCATTCCCGGCACTAATTAGAATTAAGAAAGAAGAGTTGGCCCCAGACAAGAAAACACTTCCTCTCGCAATGTCCGAGGAAGATAGAAGGAGAGGTTTAATAATCATCGCCTCAAGCGCCAGCTCTAGAGTGCACTTGAGCTCGCTAAGCCGACTCAATGAAAGTCGAAAGCAAAGCAGCAATCCTCAGGTTAGTGCCGAGGGCCTCCACCCAATCGAGCCCATCCCTTCGCAATATTCGCTAAGATGGTCTCAAGGGAGACGGTCTTTGATTGGGTAGAGGCCATCGCACCACACAATGTGAGAATTGTTGTGCTAGAGAGACCAGACAAATAAAACCACTTCCCCTTCGCAATATCCGAGGAAGATAGAAGGAGAGTGGTTGAGATCACCGTCCGCAGCCAGCTCGAAAGTGCATTAGAGTTTCATATTTCTGACTCACGAAGTCGGTGAAAGCGGCCAGCACCTTGAAGGTTGTTGCCGCCGAGGCCTCCACCCAGTCGGAGCCACCCTTCGCAATATTCGGCGAGCATGGTTCAAGGAGAGTGGCTCTGCATCGGTGGAGGCACCTCAGCGCGACGCACAAAGAGCCATTGGCAGAGTCACATTTCATTCACTTCGAGAAGGTCACAGGTTCCAAAGAATGAAGATATTGGCAGTCGCGGTAATCTCTGACCATGAAGTCGAGAATCCTCAACCTGCCAACAAATTCAGAGTGTACACTCTTCTTTGCCCGCTGAAAGTCGAAGTTCTCGACTCAGCGAGTCGGTAGAAGAAGGCCTGTACTTCTTGATCGCTGGCAAGCTGAAGTATTCTCAACTCGCCACTCCCTTCCTCGCATGTCTCCTCGCAGTTGGACGGCTGCGGAGTTAGAAATGGAGATTCTCCGAAGCAATTCCTATTCTGAATTCTTGGCCGGAGAAAGATATTCCTAGTTATTTTCTCATAATGCTCGCAATATCTTACTTCCTAACACCACCGATGATTTCTCTCTGCTGTTTGCTACTATAACCACTATTCTCACTTGTGCATGTACAATGTATTCAATTCAACCACAAGCAAGAAAAAGATAACAAAAAACAGAAAACAATACAAAGATTATTAAGATTAATGAGAAAACAGAGAAAAGTGGAGAACAGTACAGAGAAAAGTGGAGAACAGTACAGAAAAATGAGATTAAAAAAGGGTATGATATTACAAAAACATACCTGGAAGATTTGCTGGATGAGGAGGAGGCTTCCGACTTCGATTCCATGTGGGTATAGTCGTTGACAAAGCGCGGAATAAGGATTTGTTCTACCGTAAATTGTATCAGGGATTAATAAGAGCCTCTAACAACAGAATATAAGAAAAAATGCACTAAAAGACTTACAGAAAACTAAAAAGCAGCACAAAAAAGGGCCTCACTTTCTTCTCAGGCGGTAACGCCCGCTCGAACAATGAACTCCGCTACGAGAACTTCGGGCGCTGAAGCCGCCCCCGACAATACCAAGCTGCTGTCATAAGATGGCTACTGAATCGCCGGTTTGATCGATCGCCGATCGGTAAAAGCGGCGCTAAGGAAACAGGAGCTCAAGACTGATCGTGAAAAAAGTGGGAGGAAGAATGGTTTGGGAGAGGAAGAGGGTGCAGCACTCGCTGCACCCTCAAACCTCGAAAAGTGCACAATAATATACTTCTGTCACGCAGGGCCATGCCCTCCATGACGGGTAAGGCGGGATTAGACGCGGGTTAATGCCGTTCAGCCCTCAAGAGGCCACGCGGCCATGCCAAGATATGAAAGGGTTGGTTATATGTTTATATATGTTGTCTTATGTATTTAATAAGGTTTCAAATGGTTGAATAGTATCAATGGTATATATGGTTACAATGTTCACATATGGTTTAGAATGAGTGTGGTTGTATCCTTTAATATGGTTATATGATTTTAGTTAATATGGTTGTATGATTTAATATGGTTATATTTAATATGTTTGTATGGTTTTATATGGTTCATATGGTCATATTTGTGGTGTTTGGGGCTATATGGTTTTAATGTGAGCTTTTCATTCAGGGAGCATGTGAGATGAGTAAAATGGAGCCAGGGGAAGTCCAAAGGAGGCCATTGCCCTAGGCTCCAATGGAGGAGGATGGGTTGCCTTTGTTGCACCCTTGCAAACTGATGGTATTTGCAGAGGGCATAATAACCGCAGCTGATCCATTTGATAGTGTGAATGATGAGAGGCCGGGAGATGAACATCTTGGAGTTGGTATTGTGAAGCTTCTTTATCGGGTTGATACTATCATGTCCCGTGGAAGCTCTAGTGATTGCATTGTGTGCTCGTGGCTGGGAGTCCCAAGCTCGCTTTGAGATGGCCAATTAGATTTATTACACACAAGAATGGTGATACTCTAGAATGCCCCATCAACTACACACCCCAAGGCCCACCCAAGGCCATGTGGAAGATTTGGTGGTCGATGAGCATCCTTGATCACAAGGAAGAGACGCCATGTCTTTCATAAAAGGCAGCCAAAGGTGCCCAAGAGGCCTAGAAGTGACAAATATTTAGAAAGGATGGAAAGTATGGCACCAACCAAAGAAAAACCCCGAGGCAATTAGGGGACAAGAGTGTTGCAAACCTAGATTGCACAAAGCATTACAATGTGGATGACCCTCGGCGGTGATAAGGTCCCAATACATTGACAGCTTCAAAAAGATAGGATTAATTTCATTTACTCCTTGTGTAGGAATTCCAAATATGATGAAAACACGTGACGGCCAAGCTATATCAATTGAGGGGAATGAAGGTATGTATGAGAGCATTGAGATGGATTCTTGGGGTGAGCAAGTCTTCATTTTACGTGATAATCGGAGCAGGTTAGAAAAGGGCACACTTTGTTCCAACATGGTAATGCACTCACTTTGAAACCTAGAGCAAATACTCTAAAGGCCATTGCGCCTTCGAGAGCTTTGTGAGATACATGTCTCAATCTATGCCCCACAAGTCGAGCAGAACGAAAGCACGGTGTAGTAGTGGTGCAAAAGAGTGTTGCCACAACACTATATCCAAAAGGAGTGCCTTAAGGAGGTCAACTCCATCCTAGAAACTACCGGAGGTAGGCCTCTTTTCTCAATCACATTTCAGCAGTTATGGAGCACTCACTTCTGGACGGAGTGTCCTACAACACATGCCATTCTCAAAGTGCAACACTTGCATTCAACTCAAGGATACACTTGCATCAACTGCAATAGAGAAAGAAAGAATGGCAATTAGGGAGCAATTTGCGATCACCAAAGAGACCAAATATCATGTAGACAGCTTGTATTGGCAAAGGGAGAACATTTTCTCGAGATGCACCGACAAATTTTTGTGTATAATTCATGATAAGATGGACCAACACAAGACTTTCTTTGCCAAAGCTAGATCCTTTACCCAAGCTGCTTGTCAAAACGCTTTTCGATGAAAGTAAGTCCGGGCGGGTGTATTAACACATGGTCATGGAACCGAACATATGGTCATTTTGTGCTTGATCTATGGAGAGATGATCCAAACTTCCATGTGAGCTCTATTTTCAAGTGCTTGAGAACACTAGAGAAAGGATCGAGAGAAGGGGGAGGAGGTATTCCCCTTCAAAGACCCATTTTGAGGCTTTGATGGATGATCAACCGCTTTGTTACCAAAGGCAGATAAAAAGCTCACATCCAAGGTGCCTAGTGAATCAAGGAGGACTTGGGATGATTTCCCCTTACTAGAGAAATCACCGCCTCGAGGAGCTATGTGTTCAAATTGGACAACCGTGGAAAGAAAACAAGAATAGATGGATGTTTGGGGCAATGTCATACTTGACGCCAGTGGGGAGTATTCAAAGTTGTGAAAGTGGGATTCATGATGGTTGGGCATACGATGATGATATTGATGGATTCTTTGAACTTTCTCCACCAAGCTCAAGAGAGAAAAAACGGACCACTCTCCCCTTTAACTCAATGGATGTGTTTGAGAGCCGCATTGACCCCAACCCAATGGCTTTCTTGATGGATGAGGTTGCAGATTGGAAATCATTTGTAGAAGGATACTTGCTAGATGGCAAGGACCCCGAGATGGTGACACAAAAAGCCACTTCAATTCAAGTTTTGGGTTAGGGATGGAATACCAATCATGCAATATAAGTGGAGACCAGTGACAAGTTGTGGATGCCCTGTACAAGGTATCGAAGTTGTGGCAAAGGGGTGTTGCCGGGTGAAGTTCTCATTCCTAAAGGGCGCCTAAAACCACTACCTCCCTTCAAGACAGTCCAAAAGACTCTAGCCAACCGGTGAAGGGCATCAAGGATTACATAACGACCGGGATGATGTTCAAATGGAAAGCACACCTCCACTCTTAAGAAAAATCAAATGGACTCCCTAATCAAGCAATCGGGAGAAAGTTGTAACATGCTTAGAAACCCAACAGCCATGTGGGAGGGAGCTAAGAGACTGGTTCTTGCCGCAGTCAAGATGGGAGGGTTCTCAAGGTGCAAGCACGCCTAAGAATGCTCACTTGGGTCCCAAGTGGTTTTGGGAAGTAAGGCCTCAAAGCCGGGTGGTTTGATCTTCCCGAAAGTGGGATCCCTTTGAGGACATCAATGAAGGATACTTTGTGCTAGTAAGGCCCGATGATGAGGACTGTCCAATATGGTTAGGGGTGGCACTCTCCATGTGACCACCACTATGCCCGATGGAGAGGAGTTGGGCCCTGATTCCAAATTCAATATTGGGAGCCCATTGGGAGGCACAAGAAGGGCAACTTGAAGGAGCAATACACCGACCAGCCGGGAGAAGAAGTGAGGCCACCATGCCGACCCCTCAAAGGAGGGGAATTGGTGGAATGTGTGGTATGGTCATATCCAAGTTCTCACATTGCAAAAGACAACACACACAAGATCCCAAGAAAGGAGATGGACAAGGCCATGAGCAACCTCCATGCTATATCATTGTATGAGGGTGCATAATATTGAGAAGTTTGAAAACTTTCTCAACTTCATCATAGCTTTGTGGCACGTTTGGCTCTATAATTGCCATTATAATGGCTTCTGGATCCTCTATAGCATTTAACCTTCTGCTTTTCCCTTCCTTGGACCTGCCATAGTGATCTATGTCAACCATAGTGTCCCTCATTAACTTCTCTATTTCTGTTTTCCTTGCTTTCCTCTGAGCTTTTTCCATATTTGTTTCAAGTGCATTTTGTTCCTCAAAGCCTTCAACTTCTGAATTTTCAGCTCTATTTTCTTTATCTTCAATTACTGGTGGTTCAGCCTTGGAGTCATCATTGTCTAAATCAGCAAATGTAACTTTCCCTTCCTTATGAGCATCTCCATTTGTTTGTCTACTTAGACTGTCTAATTTCCTGTCTTTATAGAGTTTATCTTCAATGAAGTATACATCCCTGCTGACAATAATTCTTTTTCTTGAAGGATCATAGAGCTGATAACCCTTTGATTTTTCATCATAACCAATTAGATAGCATTCAATAGCTCTGTCATCCAATTTTTTCCTTTCCTCTTCTGGGACTAATGCATAAGCAAGACAACCATATGCTTTAAATTTATCATATGAGGGTTTGATGCCATACCATAATTCATCTGGGGTCTTTCCATTAATGCTTCTAGATGGCAGCTTGTTTAGAATATCCACTGCAGCCTTGACTGCTTCCTCCCATAAGAAATTGGGCAATCCTGCATGTTTGATCATGGCTCTAACTGCATTTAGAATAGACCTGTTTTTCCTCTTTGAGACTCCATTTTGCTGAGGTGTGTGTGAGCATGTGACTTGTCTCCTAATCCCATTTTTGAAACAATAGCTATTGAACCTGCCAGAAACAAATTCTCCTCCTCTGTCAGTTCTTAGACATTTTAGTTTCATACCTGTTTGTCTTTCTACTTCAGCTTGGTATAATTTGAATGCATCAAAAGCCTGATCCTTGGTCCTTAATGTATAGCATTTAGTTTTCCTGGAAAAATCGTCAGTAAAAGTGATGAAATATCTTTTTCCATGGATGCTTCTTACATTCAGGGGACCACAGAGATCACTATGCACTAACTCAATCACTTTCTTAGCTCTTTTGCCTTGCTTGGGAAATGGAAGTCTGCTGGATTTCCCTTTGAAACAGCCAGCACAATTCAGATTTTCCTTTCCTTTGTTTTCTGTCATGATTTGCCCATGTTTGGCCATGAAATTTAGATTATTTGCATGGGTATGTCCTAGCCTTTCATGCCACAATTGAATTGATGGTGTCATGACAGCATTAATAGTCTCATGCATTTTATTCTGAAATGCAAAAAGTCTGCCAACTCTTTTTGCTAGAAATTTGACTTCATTATTCAAAAGTACTTTGCATTGATGAGTTTCAAAATGAACATGATAACCCAGATCTACTAACTGTGTTACAGAAATTAAATTTCTAACTAGATTGGGTACACACAGTACATTCTCTAGAATGACTGGATTCCCTTTGAGATCGAATATTTCTAGTAATCCTGCTTGATCCACCTTTTGCAAATTGCCATCCCCCATCTGCACAAAGCTTGATGACTTGTGGATCTTTTCTCTGAGCATAGAAGGTGACTTGATCACGCTTCTCTCAGCTCCACTATCTAACACATAGAAATTGTGAACATCTTTTAGTTTGAAATCTGAAACTACTGCTAGCAATTTAGAGCAACTTACCTCAGCATTTTCATCAAGTTCTTCTGCTAGTTCAGTAACTTTTTCAGTGGCCACATTGAGCTCAGCAGATCTGCCTCTTCCTCTTCCTCGAGCTGCTCTCCCTCTAATGTTATAGCCTCTGCTCCTGCCAGCCTTAGACGTGTTTTCTTCTTGCCTTTTTGAGAAATCCCTTGGACTTGAGCAATTAGAGGCTACATGACCAAATCCCTCGCAATTATAACATTTATTCCCTTTATTTTTAGGACAATTGGCTTTAAGATGTCCATAAGCATTACATATGAAGCAGGGCCCTAGTTTACCTTTGTCCTCCCTCGTCTTTTCCACCGAGGTGTACGCACTTCACTTTGCTCCTCTTCATTTTCACCGCATTGATTATGCTATTCTAACTCCGCTTTTATCATGGTTTCAAAGATCTTCCCCTGCTTTTAGCTACGCCCCACCAAGGTGGGATGTGTTTCCTATATTTTGAAAAAAGCTCTTGCCGTGATATAGGATCTGATACTCATTTGTTATAGGCACTCCTGCAGCAGTAAGGTCAGCAATGACATTATCAAATTTTTCAAAGAAATCTTTAATATCTTCTCCTTCTTTATACTTCAATTCTCTCAATTCCTTGTCCAAGACATCCAATTGAGAAGAAGTTTTAACCCGATAGGTCTCAACAAGTAAGACCACATTTCCTTTGGGGATAAACCCCTCATTCTTAGCAGAATACTTGAGCTTAGTTTGCTTTTTATGACTGCCTTTGCTTCCAGAATTTTTGCCTTGTGAGAGGCATCTGGTGAGGCACTTGTCACTTCTCAGGAGCTAGATCCTCCACCGCATCTTTAGCCGGACTTCCCAAGCCAGTTCGATGCCGGGCCGCACTAGCATAAGTTTTACCTCTGCTATTAGTTGAACTGATAACAGGGCCATGCTCTTCTTCTTCTATAATTTCCCACAATCCTTCTACTCAATACTTCTTCAATCTTCTTTCCAAACTTGGAATCCGTGAGCCTCCTTTGTATACATCAATTCCACTTAGCAATGTTGTTCCCACCGCTAGCCATTATGAATCAAGCCTCGATACCGATGAAGTGAAATAATCACTTGTTTGTAGATCATAATGCCTTTAGAACAATGTTCAACTAGTTAAACTTTTAACTAGATTTAATACTTGCCAGCAGACTTAAACAAAACATGAACCATCGCCAAATATTATGAGAACCATTATAAAAAGTATCGTGAGTAAAGGCGATTGACCCTCGCTAATCGCTTCACCCTTTGACTCTAGTATCAACGAAATATCTGCAACCTTACATCTTTATTTTGATCGGATTCAGCATGGTGATGCCGACCACACTTTTAATTATCTGTATGTAAATCTCAAAGATCCGCTTTGCCTAGCAGACCGATCGGGATTCACGCTATGTCGGGTTCGAATATTGGAGGCCAAATTACAAGATAAACTTAGAAATAATCTTGCTAGGCCTTATACCATTAGATGTCGATTTGGTCCCTTTAACTCTCGTAACCCCTTTGGTTAACCATTGAACCATAGAAATAAGCTTAATCAATTAACCTTATGATGTCAGTTAGGTTCTAACCAAGTCTCCACCATTGAACCTTTGCTTGCATAACATCATGACATGATTCACAACATTTTCTCTATTGTTTTTCCTCATTTGGTGATGTGTAGGTCTAGGAGTGATGTGCGACTTCCGTATTCTCTCCTCGAGAGCGGGTTTTTGTGGGAACGCTTAGCAGCCCCGCGTTGTCCAAGTTCGTTGGTGATCTTATCGCTAGGGTTTTTCCTCGAAACCCGAAGCGGGCGTGGTTTTCTAATCCCGCGGATAAGCTCTCGGTAGATACACTAGCCAACATCCTGTAGCAATACAATTTTATTTGGGGTCCGTGTGTTATAACCGGATATTCCCTATGTTTTTATTTTTTGGGTAGTCCGGATGTGCGCCTACCCACCCTATACCATTGTAGAAAAAACTGCTGAGATGAATGAAAAGCCTATCTATGGGATGTTGTTGGTTTCATGCGAGTCGCAGTAAGAATATATGACGAGGTGTATAAAATCACCTCTAAGGGCATAAATTTGGGATATCTTATGCCGATAGTTAGGAAAAAACATTGTTATGTTATATATGACGAGGTGTATGAAATCACCTCTAAGGGCATAAATTTGTCCCTAAATTGATTGTCGCAAGGGCATTTGATCTTCACTGACAACCTCACGCTGCCTAGTGGCATGACGTTAAAATATTTATCTTTATCTTTATTTGACGATTGGTCTTCATCGATTTAATCAAACAGCTAAATACAGACGCTTTTTGAAACAATTTCAATGGCCATATCTCTACGCTGAACCCTAACATTATCTTGGGCTGCTTAAAAAAACATCTTGAATTTTGAGGCATCAATTTTAGTCCATTATAGCTAGAGTTTATTGTTCCATCAATAGCTGCATCTTGGGCTACAATCCTTTCTCTTGAGCCTTACAAACTAATGAGCCCATCCGAATTCGCTACCTAAAATGGGTTCTTCTATAATGGCATCCTTAAGGGTTGTTTATTGAGGAAGAAGTTGGAGAGTCTCCGCCATCAAGAAAGAAAAAGCGATTTACTAGATTGAAGAAAAGAGGAAGGTATTCATATCAAAAGCAAAAATTAACATAATTGATGTTATTCTTTCGCATGCATCCTTGAACGTAAAGTTAGGGGGGGTGATTTCCTCCTATCGAAGTTACCGCAGGTGATAGAGACGGTCTTCAAGGAGCATCGGAGCGCCATTGTCAAAGCAGTACGGGCCGTCAATGGAGGGGCGGGCGAGGCACATAACCGACTCGCAGACCCCGGACAACCAAGGAGAGAATATTGCGCATCTGGTCCAGCCGAGGGAATAGGATCATAGTGCAGAAGCTCTAACCATGCAACGCCAAAGGATTACACGATAACCAACCAAAGCCGTGGAATTGAATCAGCAGGAATACAAAAGTGAGTCAAGAATAGCAAGGTGTTTCTACACAAAAAAGGAGATGAGAACTCAACCGTCCGTGACAAGGACGTATGAGGGGCACCGGAACCGTGGAAAAAGCGATGGATGTGGGGAAGGAGAACATCAATCCAATCGGCGGATGTCGGCCGGGCGTGAAAACAGACACCTCTAGGGCAACAACAACAATAGCTCTCGAGGTGAGCCAACACGTAGAGGGAGAAAGAAACGAAAAAGGGAAGGCGCAAACCGAAAGCACCCCTACCGGAAGAGTCCAACCCCCGGCCGCAAAAAGACCGGGGACGACCGGAAGAATGGTAAACGAGGAATGTAAAAACGTAAAACCCCGAGAGGGCAACCCCGAGGGAGGAGACGCCGAAGATATAGTAATCGAACTGCAACCGATACCCATGGGATGACGGAGAAAGGCTTGAGGGAGCACACAATACCGTGACATAATATGCCTAGTAGAAACATGGGGAACACAAATATAAAGAGGCTAATGGAGGAGGAGGGCTATCGCCTATTCACTTGTTGGAAAGATAAAAATTTTAAAGTAGGAAGAGGGAGTGCAGCCTAGCCTCGCTATGTCAAGGAAAATGTAGCAAATGGTACATGTATTTTACATTCGATGTCAATAAGAGATACATGGTACTAAGTATTCAATTACAAAATAAAAAAGATCTAATTCTGATCATAGCGTATTACCCACCGAAAGTAGTGACAAGCTAGAACTGTTAGAATTAGGGGAGACCATGATGAAGTGGAAGGAACAGGACCAATGATACTAATAGGGAGATCTAAATGCCAGGACAAAGCAGGAGCAAGTGCAATATACGTGCATAGATGAAACAAAATGGACAAAGGGATTCACACAGAAGATCACAAGAATGGAAATCGCATAAACTCAGGACAAGGCGTAAATCAACGCGAAGGGAGAACCGCCGCCGAGGTGTGCACCCGCCACAGGGCCATCATAGCCACGGGGTACGTATGGGCAGGATCGGGAAGTTCACGAGCCAACATACACGGGAGAAGTATAGTAGATACGTAATAATCAATGAGCATGCAACGGATTAATGATCGGAAATCGTGACCCTAGAATGGCCAATCGAAGAGGAAAAGTCATAGACCCATGCAACCGACAATTACAAAGGGGAACAACCTAAAACCGGGCGACAATAGAGAAAGGAAAGAGACAAGGAAAGCTGAAAATACATTTCCGCAACAAACACGCCAGACACGCTTTTGGCCAATCCATCAAAGAAGAAATGGGAAAATGGAAGGGGAGGAGCACAGAGCAAATGGAAATGGGGATGCGCTCAATGACATAACAAAGGAAAGTGGCATTAGAAATTTTCGAAAAAGAAGGAAGAGAAAGGGAAACAATGCCTTTAAGGCCTCCAATCTAGTACCACAATGAATGCAGAGAACGTAAAAAATGAAAAGTCAAGGCCAGAGGCAAGGAAACATATCAGAATGAAAGAGCCGACATATCCGAGGTTACCGAAAGCAAAGAGAAACAAAAACCCGATGCAACACCAATGGGGATCACAAACTATTTAAAAAACAACCCCAAATTTTGGGATGGATTTAAAGGAAGGGACAGGGAATAGGGAAGTGAAACACAAAGGCGACATTGAACAGCCGGGGGGAGAGTTATCTTGAAAATTATATAAGATGGGGGCATCTCCAACATCAATACCGAATCGCAGATGATGGACCCACCCGTTTTCAATATACGTGAAGTGATGATAGCGCTAAATGGATGGCCAATAACAAAGCCCCGTGACTTATATGGATTAACCGCGTGGAAGTACTAAAATGTGCGATACCATGATAGGAAAAAAACAGTGACGATATATTCAATGGTATAATACAATAATGGCTCCTTACGGATGGGCATGCATAACAGGTCATACCCCTACACAAAGGGGGGGAGTAAACAGAACCCGGGAACTACAGGACAATAATGGTAAGCTCCATTTTCGCAAAGTGGTACGGGAAGGTCTTAGACAATAAATTAAAGCAATGGGCGAGATGTGGAATTTGAGAGCACAGAGGGCGTGGTTTCAGACCAGAACACTCAACAACCGGACCACCTAGTAAACCCTCCTGGATAATCGATAGAACATAATAGAGGCCACGAAGAAAGTAATATGTCAAGCTCGCGGACTTCTCAAGAAGGCTTTGACACGGGTACCAAGGGAAAAGCTCATACGAGATTCATAGACATGCAGTAACCGAGAGACATGGTAAGGGCAATTGCAAGGTTATACTACAATGTATATGCAAAAATAGAAGAAGAAGGAAAGGCAATAAACCGCGACACCGAGTCAAACAGGGGATGTCCTTTATCCCCAACACCGCTTTGGAATATACATAGATGCTCTACAAAGATTTCATAGCCGAACAACAAGGGGATGTGGATGCTCCCATACTCGGGGAACCAAGGTACCTATCATGTTATATGTCGATGATTTGGGCATGATGGCCACAAAGAACAAGGGAATGCACATGCTAATCAAACCTGCTAGAGACCTTCTCAGGAAAAGACAGGGCTAAGTGAATCTTACAAAACCAAAATAGTCTTTTGGTAACAGAACAATCACAAGCCGCTCAAATACTTGGGGACAGAATTAGAAGAAGCAACAGAGTACAAATATCTAGGGTATGATACACATGGCACAGGGAAATGGGCTTAAAGAAGCAGATGCTAGATTCCAATCAAAATATTGGGAGCTACTACAACATGAAAATTTACGCAATAGAAAATGTAATAATAGATCTGGAAATCAAATGCTACCTATTTAGTGCAAGTCGTTAATAACGCAGCCTATATGGGGCGGAAGCTTGGGGACCGGGCTAACAGACAAGAAATGGAAAAACAAGAAGGAATTCTCGACAAATTTATAAACAGGAATTCAAACGAGAGCAAACACACCTACCGACAAAACATAGTATGAGACAGTCGAAACCTATGGAGGTGAGAGCATGGGAAAAGACCAATGTGATACATCATAAGAAATAATGCAAAGTGGAAGTCGATAAATTAGCGAAGCATCACGATCAACTAATCAATAAAGTCACATATCACCGCAAAGCAAAATGGATGGTTCAGGGATGTAGCAATATGGACCGTAGAAATGGGGATGAATCCGAAGTTTAATCCATCAATGAAGGCCAATGGAATGGGAGGGCCCCGGGCAAACAAAGCTACGCGAAAGCATGGTTGCAAAACACACAGGACCTAAAACACCGCCGCTTATAGGCGCCTTCAACCCAGAGCTGATGATAGGGCAAATGATGTACCAAGATAACATGCCTGAAAAAAGAGAAGAGATATCCTAGCAAAATTTAGGATGGGGTGCCATGATTTAAGAATTGAAAAGGACGTGGAGGAAAATAGAAAACACGACAATGTATATGCAGACTGCGGATGTAAGGGAAGTGGAGGATCTAAAACCACATGCTCAATAAGTGCCCAAAGATACGTAGACATCGTGGATAAATACAGAAGCGTAAGATGGGGACAACCAAGACATACGCCATGATGGCAAAGACGTAAATAATGAAAGAACCGGCGATGCAATAATGAGATGTTGACCGCATTAATCGAAGTGCACCTAACAAAAGGGCTTACGATATGAAAGTCAAGAGGCTAATCATAGATGCCCATTAAATGTACGCCTTTTAAAGTCGCTTTGATATAGACGATACCGCACGGCCTAGACGCCGAATCAAAGTAGGGTGCCGGGCATTAATAGAAAAAGTAAGCCTTGGAAAAGGCTACAATAAAACGTGATGAGCTAGTAGCCCCCGTCAGGGAGCTCGCCCATGCTACACAAGTCCAGTGGCCTCAGGGCACAAGGGACGATAATGTATTCTATTCTATTCTATTCTATTCTATTCTATTCTATTCTATTCTATTCTATTCTATTTCAGGCCTAGATTGAAACAGATAATGTTCTGCCCCTTGCTTCCTGTCCTCTGACATTGCCTCTGCTCTGTTTGCTCTGGCTTGCTCGGGCGCTGGCTTACCCTTAACAAGAAGGAGGGGCCATGGCGCAAGAACCAGAAGGAACCCAATCTGTAACTATTAGAGCAAATTATTATGTCAAAGAAAGTATAATGGTTGTTGCCGATCCTACAAATCCCTTAGATGCAAATTCCTCTGATGTTGCTAAAGACTCAAAAATGCAAAGCAGAAACTTACCAGAGGTGTTCTCTCATCGGATCTGTTTAAGAGTACATAGGCCCTAATACCATGTTAAGTTAATATGAGCTTTGAATATTGAAATAGAAAAGTGGTTGAACAGGCCTCAAGCCAGCACCTAGATATACTGACATGAATAGAGTAATAGGCACAACTATTCATATAGGACGTGACTGCATGATGCCATGTCATCGCAGCCACATCAACATGGCCATGTGACTAATGCCGCTTGTAGGTAAGGGCTGCCATATTCTACCAAGAAATATGAATGTGACTCTGTAAGACTTCTTAAATTAGCAAGACTGAGTTCTTTGGGAAGAAGGCAGCATTCCCATGATGAAGCTGAAGTGGAATTATGACGTGGAATTTCCGCTTATTAAAGCCAAATAACTATAATGGGCTAAAACATCATTAGGGCAAGCACAGAAACTAGCTTCGAAGTTATGGCGCCAATGGCCGACCTCTTTGATTTGCTTCCAGACTCGATATCACCACCATTTTTTCTAAGCTATCTGTGGAGAATCTGGCACAATGTGAGCTTGTATGCAAGAAATGGAGCACGTTGTGTAAGCGGGTAGATAAGCTTTCACTTTCTGATCAGGACAATGAAAACATAGTGTGGCGGTTTCTTTTCTTTAACCGCAATATACAGAAGCTGGACATTGTTGCACTTGACAGAACCAAGACCAAGATAAAATGGTTTTCATGTTGGATCAGCCTTGTCCGTCATTCTCTTCGGTACTTAACTGTCCAATGCTCAATGTTTTTTCCATCAGTAATAAGTTGCAACAAACTTGTGATTCTAAGATTTGGATGTTGCAAGATTGGAGAGGTTTTTTTTGGACTACCCTGTCTGCGCACTTGCCAATTCGTGGACGTTCGTATAAGTGATGAAGCCTTGGCTGCATTTTTGCGCTTGTGCCCTTTGCTCCAATATTTTGATGTAAAGATCAGCGTTCGGCGTACTAATCAGTTCTTGAAAATAGATTGCCCAAGTCTTACTCACCTGGTTTTTACTCATTTGGGTCGCACCCATTTCACCATTGTCAATTCTCCAAACTTGAGGGAAGTTAAAATTCGCTGCCCTCTAGAAATTCTGAAATGTATTCCTAATATCCACATTCAGCACCTAGACCTAGTATGTGGAAACATTGCTTCAAAATATTTGATGGCAGATATAATCCAAAACATCACGTTGGTTCATACGCTCTGGGTATCAGATGCTGTTATGAAGGTAAGTCAACATTTGAATTTTTGGATGAAGTTTATGAGTATTTGATTCACTTATGACTCTGCATATTTCAGGCTTTGAGAGTTGGAGTAAACAATGGTGGAGTGTTTCTGGCTCATCTTAAACACGTTTATGTGACTGTAGATATTCTGGATCATTATATGCTTAGTAAACTACGAGTTTTGTTATCTTACTGCGTAGCATTAGAGAAGCTAAGCATATTTTATGGCAAACAAAATCTTGATGGAGATAGTCCTGGGGGATTGCTAGACTTGCACCAGTTCGATAACTGTGTAAAGTTCACATGCTATCAGGGTAAGGGACCATGTCACAGTGTCATGCAACAATTGCCAAAAACAGCATATATGTTGTAGCAATGGTACCGAACAGGCAATTGCTATCTTAGAGTCGCCTTGTTGAGTATCCATTCTTACATTCAGGTGCTCTCTTGTCTTTCATTTTGCCATCTTCTTTTGTACCTTGTACTCTGACGATAAATATGTTCTGACATGTCAAACCTATTGCAGAGAAGTGTCCATTAAGAAATAGTTTGATGAAGGAACAGTTTAGTGTGTCCAGAGATTTAACCTTTTTCTAAATTTTCTCATTTTCAGTTTAAGCATAAGCTTTAGCGCATTAAACTGTTTGGTAGAGAAGCATTGGGCATTTTGGAGGAAAGTAGTACTAGTATGTCTTCATGTCTTTCTGTGCCCTACTAGCTATTGATAAATTTCTCTGAGAAGATATTCAAGGGAATTGTAGTAGATGATGTACTTGAAATTTAAATTTTAGTGATGAGGACCACTAAAATTATTTGGAAGGAAAACGGATCTGTATTCAAACAGCCTAAAAGAAATAGCAAACAAGTTGCCTAAAAGGGCCCAACATGTACAAAATTACACCACCGTTTGGCCTTTTTTGTTGGAAATACAACCCTCCAACTCAGCATATACTATGATATGGCATCCACGTAGGCAAAGAGTCGTGTCTCTTACTAGCAGTTGTGTCTATTAGAAGCTACGGTGGTATTCAATATATATTTGCATTGTATTATCTTCTGATTTCCTAACTTAAATGGTATCAGAGCCTGCGTGCTCTTGAGCCTGGGACGTAGGGATGAAGGAGGAAGTAGGAGAACCTCCTCCTGAGAAGATATTGAGAAAGAAGAAAAGACTCCGGTTGAAGAAATATTTTAAAGGTTTCAACTAAGGGTGAAATCACACCATGGCTGACCCAAATTAATTACGTGGCACAATTAGGCATGCGTTTGGCACTGAAAATTTTGTGCCGCTCAGTTCATATCACATTATCAGGGTCCAAACCAGAGAAATGTGTGCCACACAAGCAAGAACAGAGACCTAATCCAGCCAAAACCTATCGATTTATGAGAGCTTTGCCACCAAATTTGAGAGATCTGCCAGCATTTTTAACCGATTGATCACTGCAGGGCCGGATTTGAACTGGATTAAACCTCTCTTGGCTTTTTCTTTCTCAAAAATCCAATGATTTGAACCGGATTAAAGCTCTTCTAGGTTTTTCTTTGACAAAAATCCAACATTTGAGGGTTTTGGCATCAATTTGAGAGATCCGCACCGAATATGAACCGGATTGAAGCTCTTCCGAGTTTTTCTTGCTGAAGGTGCCGTTCTTCCAAGCATTATCCGGCGTGTTTGTCCGCCAAAAGTATGGATGAAAATTCCCCAAAAAAAAAAATAGTGCATGCCAAAACGCCGACCGGGCTTTGGGCATCCTAGATGTGATAGGTGCAAAGATGCCCAATGTACACATGTCACAAATTTGTTGGTTATTTAGTTTTATTTTTTCGAGTTTAGGCGGTAGTGTGATTTCAAAATTAAAAAAAAATTAAAGCCCGTGATAATCAGATTTTTCTGGACGGACCGCTATTCATGAAGAAGAAGCAAGACTTGCAAGAGAATACGCTATGATGCTCATATCTCTCGAAGAAATGCAAAAGGCCAATTATGGAGACCAAGTGGAGCCCGTTGATGACGGGCTTACAAAAGGTTCTCAAGACCAAGAACGCGGCCAAGAAGAGAAGGAAACCCCAGTTAAAAGAGGCTTTTATTGGTGACAATGATTTTCATTTTGTGAAGACTTCTGCAAAAGCCAAGATTAGTATTGCGGTTGAAGCCAAAAGCTCGGCAAAAATTGATACCTGTTCGAATGTCGTTGAAGCAATTGAGAACCGATCTTTGGGGTCGGTTGCGAGGTCATAGAAGCGAGAGATGGAGAACAGTCGTTGGAGATGGCGAAATGATGTCGCTTGCTCAAGTAAGGAAAATTCCGAAGAAGAATGGATTTGTAAAAAGGAAGGGACGCCTCTAGAAATGAAGGGCATAAAGGTCGTTGAGATTGCAACAAGATAATTTTGATGTTTGCAGACCCAATTCTTCAAAAATGATCCAAAAAAGATAGTTATATGATGAAATCTATTCCGAAGACAAAAATCCCATGGCTGTTGAAGCCGCTGCATTGGAATTTGTCTAAGAGGGGACACAATTGAAGAAAAGATTGCGAACATGCCCTCATAAATATAAGGCCAAGAATAGGGCTGCAAAAATCATGTCAGAAGAGCAGAATGAGGTCGAAATTGAAGACCCATTGCTTGGAAATCGGATTGTTGATCATGCCCATGAAGACCCATGGATGCCAAGAAACGTTGCAGAGAAGAATTCTGAGATTGTAGATGCTGCAGCAGATGTTTTCGTTGAGAAGGATGCTTCAAAAGCCATTGCCGCACAAGATCCCGTTAGGGTTAAACCTAAAGCCCCAAGTTGTTTTGGTGGATATCTGGATGGAACCGAGGCTACCAATGGAAATGAGAATACTAGTTCTCTGGTATGTGTTTGATCTTAGGAGGAAGGTTGAATGGAATGTCGTAAAAGATAATACCGTAAACGTCTCATACACGTCTTAGTCTTACAAGAGATTCATAAATAGGCTTCTCATACACGTCTTAGTCATATCTCTGGTATGATATATCTCTACACGTCTTAGTCTTATCTTTCTTTTTTTATCTTTATGCATAAAACTATTGAGCTTTGAAGTATTTCTGCACTTAATTTATAGGACATATGATGTCTACACTCAATTAAATAAAAGATGATCTTTGCTTTTAATCTTGCTATTCTTACACTGCTCTCATTCTTATTATTCAATTCTGACTGATCTCAGTATCCCTTCATAACTGATATCTCCTACTTATCAACTTCATAAATGTCCTGTAAGGTCACCCGACCTGGAATATCTAGGCATATTAGATTTTCGGTCGTTTTCGTGGTATTTGTGAAGAAAGATGGAACTCGCCAATTTGCTAAAATATCACGTTGTCCTGATCTGGAATATTTAGTCTTCTTAAAGTTCAAATGAATATAGTAGATGATGTTAATTATATCTACTTCGCTCTTTGCTTTTGTACGCTCTTGTCTATCCTTGCTCTTGTACACACCCTTGCTCCCATCTTTGTCAGTCGCATGCAACGTTTCAAGTTTGATATTACAAAAATGAATGCCATTTAGAATCACAAAGTAATCTAACAACTGGAGTTGGTTACGTTACAGAACTTATGGAGAAGAGCTCCATTATCTGAGAGAAATGGTTAGTAGAGCCTTGATATTTTGATGAAGTTGAAGAGAAAGAAGATGCCTTAGTGGGTTCATGGAAAAGCAACATCTACAAATGATATTTATTCTGAGCCAGAGTCTATGGCGAGCAAGCTAAAAGTTATCGAGCGGGGATGGCGATGAAGAGGGCAAGCATTGCGTCAATATGCATTGTTGTATGCCAAGTTCTTATGGTGCAGGCCAAGTCCCACCATAACCATAATTCTCCTCAATCTTCTATTAAATCCCACTCTGGGGGCTTCGATTTCTTCTACTTTGTTGTACAGGTGAGCACAAAAGGAAATTGATTGTCTGAATCTGTTTGGAAAGCTTTCTCTATTGTTATAGCAAATTTTAATGCTGTATGGGAATGTGCTGTCTTCAAAAACCTGTATGGGAATGCTTTGTGTTAGTAAGTTCAATGCTACTAAGTGTAGAAAAACTAAGTTTATTCATTGCGTTGGCACGAGCTTCTTGCGTGACAAACCGAGAACTGCTTGTTATCCCTCAACAGGCAAGCCGGCAGCGATTTTTCCATTCATGGTCTCTAGCCAAACTTCAACGATGGCACCTATCCGATGAATTCACGAGGCACACGAATCATTTGATGTTTCAAAGGTCTAACTTAGTTTTTGTTTTTTGGTTACGGGTTCGTTGGTTTCAAGGAAACTACAGAGTCTCATACTTAAGCAGGGTGAAAATTTGTGTGCAGATCAGAGGCATGAGGCCAGAGTTGAACAAGTATTGGGGATCATTAGCATGCCCAAGCAGCAACAGCTTGAAATTCTGGTCTCATGAATGGGCAGCAAGGAATTACTTTCCCTAATGAGTTGCTGAACAATTTCTTCTAAGGTTTCCAACTCATGTATATCGTGGTGGATTAGGCAAATGGGCACCTGCATATAGAGAGTTGAGTGCTTACATCTTGACCCTCTCTTCTAAAGGGGTAATATGTATCTATTCTAAGACATTAGATGCATTTCCAAGTTAGTCATTTACCTACTCTAACAAGAGGGCAGAAAGAAGAGTGCGAATATCAAAGTGAAGATGTTAACTGAGCATGCTTGAGCAGCGAGCAATCCGATTGTAGTTCATACAGATGATAATGGAATTTTGTGGTCGTAGAAGAAGCTTTCTATAGTAGGAAGGTTTCTAGAAGGGTGAAACTCTAAAAGTAATATCAGAGTAATGCTTGTCAATATTTCTATAGTTGAAGATGAAATATCAAATGTCTACTAAAGCTATTGTTAGGAGATGTTAGAGTTAAGAAAAGAAACTAAGAATCTGTACTGGCAGGTCTACTTGACCTTCTTTGCCTAGTTAAAGCTTTTGATGGAGCTTTTGCAAGAAAAAAAGTAGGTTGTATTAGTTATTTCAAAAGTAAATTGTAAAGCTTGAAATGCTGAAAGACAATCAAATTATTGTAACTTTCATCTAGAAGAAATAGAAATGGTGATACTCTATGTTATTAACTGAGTTCTTTTGAATTTTGAATTTCTAGTTGGCAATAAAATAAAGATACGAACATGACTTTCTTGTATGTGCATGGAATGACGTTATAACTAACTCAAAGATCGACTTCTATATCCTGACGTTAGAGTTGACTCTAATTGTGACTGGCTGACTTTAATTCTAACGCTACAGAAACTCTATTCGACTCTACTACTTCGATCCTAAAGTTGATGCTAAGGTCGTCTAAATAGTTCTAATTCTAACGCTATGAATGACTCTAATTGTGACACTAATGCCGACTCTAATTGTGATGGTAAAGTTGACTCTATTCTAACACTCTTTGACTCTAATACTGACTCTAATGTTGATGGTAGAGTTGTCTCTAATTCTAACACTATGGTTGACTCTAATTGTGACTCTAATGTTGATGATATATTTTCCTCTAATTCTAACACTATGGTTGACTTTTATTGTGACTCTAATGCTGACTCTAATGCTGATGGTAGAGTTGCCTCTAATTCTAACACTATGGTTGACTCTAATTGTAACTCTATATCTGCTGCAAAACTGACTCTAAAGTTCGACGCTAATTCTGACGCGTTTAAACGACGAACGTGGAGTCGATTGTAGCGTCGACCATAATGTCGATTCAAGGGTTTTTTGGTTTTTTTCCGCTAAGTTTATAACTAAGGTCTGACGCTAAAACTGACTCTAATACTCCCTTCCTCTTGTAGTGGAGAATCTGGATGGACCCACAGATGAACAGACCAACAACAGATGGCGTGATCTCAACACAGCCACTATTGTGAACACTGCTAAGGAGACAGAAATTAAGATGTTTGCAGATCTATTGGGACATGGAGCAGAATACCAAGTGGGAGAGCAATTCCCAGAAGCAGTCCAAGAGCGAGACCAATTCTTCAAGGATGAAAACCCATTGCGTAGTATGCAGCTCCAGAAGCACAAATTAGTCTCCAAAGATGCTTTTGATACAAGTAAAGAAGATGCACCCAAATTAACAGCCCAGTTGCATTTAGTAAAGAACTGCACATTTCATAATCCCTATCCCATCTCTGATGCACATGATGCAGTTGGAGTTGAAATTAAGGGAGGGATTGAGAAAAATATACAAGAACATGTTGAGGCTGATGCAGATCATATCAAGATTGAAGATTGTGGATTACCAAAGGAGAGAGATTATGTTTGTTCACAAGGTACGCTTTTGATTTATAATGGACCTATAAGCTCTAACTCTTGCTGCTCAAGGGAGGGAATAATGATTATGAGCAGCATAGAGAATGAGCAGTTAGTAAATGCTTATGATGTGGTGGTCCAAAAGAAGCTGATCGAAGTACAAATAAACGTTTGAGATGCAAATTTAATTGAATCACATACGATGCCAGGGAAAAGGCATGAAGATTTTTGGGTAGTAGATCTATGGATCAAGCATATGGTAATCACACAATATGGCAAGCATGGGCTTTATATGCACAACAAGATTAAATGATTCTAATGACTAGTATTGAGATGCTTTCGAGATGCTTATCTTGCTTGATTTATTAGTGAGCTCCATAAATAAGCACATGCCAATTTGGAGGAGAGCGAAAAGCAAAAGAATGATATTCTTTATACAAGTCTCGAAATTATGACATGCCGGTTAGATGTAAGGCATGAACGAAGATGTTTAAGGAAGGATAAAATCCTTCAAGTACCAAAGTACTGTACCAAGCTGATTCCGATCATGGCTGAGTTGCAGGATTGAGGGAGGGTGTTGGAAATACAACCCTCCAACTCAGCATATACTATGATATGACATCCATGTAGGCAAAAGAGTCGTGTCTCTTACTAGCAGTTGTGTCTATTAGAAGCTACAGAAAGTGGGAGGCTTGTTCCCAACCAAGTTTTCTTCTATTCAATATATATTTGCATTGTATTATCTTCTGATTTCCTAAACTTTTGGTAGAGAAGCATTGGGCATTTTGGAGGAAAGTAGTACTAGTATGTCTTCATGTCTTTCTGTGCCCTACTAGCTATTGATAAATTTCTCCCCGAAGATATTCAAGGGAATTGTAGTAGATCTGTACTTGAAATTAAAATTTTAGTGATGAGGACCACTAAAATTATTTGGAAGGAAAACGGATCTGTATTCAAACAGCCTAAAAGAAATAGCAAACAAGTTGCCTAAAAGAACTGTACAAGGGCCCAACATCTACAAAATTACACCACCGTTTGGCCTTTTTACCAAGTTCGATACAACAAGGTATTATTAGTCATATTGGATTGGCAGAGTGTATCAGGATGCCAGATTGAAGGCACATTTGATAGATTTTGACTGAAACATGAGAGGTGGAGGCCAAATTTTATTCCTCCATATCAAAGTAGAGGTCCTTCCTTTCTAGTAAGGATCCTCTGTATGGCCACCAGAACTAGGACAGACTCTAGATAACTGCATAGGAATATCAAAACTTATTCCCACAGACGTGTGGCGAAGTATGGTTAGAAGGTCGGGTCAAAATTAAGCCTAAGTTCTTTCGGTTATGTAAATAGTCAATTCTGACTTTCTAAAAGGACATGGAGCTCGAACGGATTCGGTGGATAAACCCAAGGGGGACCTTGGAAAAGGCAACGTGGAAAGCAATAGGCACGTATCCAGCCCCTTCCGGAGTTACAAGCCCCATGGCAACGTTATGTTGACATTTCTGCACAGGGGACGCTTGGCCTCCTTCATATTCCCATCCCAATTCTTATCAGAATTTGAATAGATCATCCGTTATGGGGAAGCGGTGAGCAGATTCTTTGGTTTTGGCCTCAAATCCAAAGAGCCCAAATGGTACTTCCATCCGTTGTGGAAGAAACCAGAAAGATCCTTTGGTTTTGGCCTCAAATCCAAAGAGCCCAAATCGTTCCTCAATATATTCCACGGGCTCAACGGACTCTACCCCTCCCCTCGTCCTCCCAAGCATAAAAAAAAAGCAATTACGCATCAAAATCACTCCCTCCGGCCGCCGCCCCGCCTCGACCCTCCTCCTTCGATCTCAATCCTTCAGAAATTGAGCCCTCCATCATTCAAATCTTCGCTTTATCACCCATTAGATCTCAAAGAGGAGGTTAGGGCAACTTTCATGTTCTATCTCATGTTATAGAGAAGTAGATCTCAATCTCATAGTTTGAATTCCTTTTCATTTCTTTGATGCGGTGATTATCAACATTAGTGTGGACCGCTTCATCTCTCGAAGGATCGGTTCCAACGAGAAAAGGCTTACGCTTCCTTTGGCCTTCACCAAATTCTTGTATATCCTTCTCACTTATTCTTCTTGTTGCTATGCTTGTCTGCTTATTAGCTAAACCCAGCCCTAACTACCGCTTACGGCTCCCGGAGAAGTCACAGATTCAGAGAGAACTCCGATTCGATTTATTTAGAATTTGTTTAAAAGAGATTTTGTTGATGCTTGATTTTGATACTTGTATATACTTCAGAATTAGAAAAGGATTTATCTGATGTCGGTCCTTTCTTTTCAAACCATAATTCCTTACTTTTCTAATTTTAACACCAAATTTAGATTTTCTTTTTAGATTTTTAATGTCTCTTAAGCTGCGCATAATGAAAGAAAAAATGTCTTCGTAATTCCTTACTTTTCTAATTTTAACACCAAATTTAGATTTTCTTTAGATTTTCGAATGTCTCTTTACTCAAGTTTATGAAAAGAAAATGTTGTATAAAAGCCCGAACTCATTAAAGGGAAAACTACCAAAATACCATTAATGATCCAATGCAAATGTGCCCTTGGAAAGAATTGTAGATTAAAAGTTGAGATCTTTCCAACAAGCATAAGATCGCCTTAATTGGAGATGAAAATTTCAAGTTATAAGCTCTTGAGTTCTTCAAAATTTGAAAATGAAAAATCTCATAACTTGAGATTGTGGTCTTAGAATTGAATGATCTTATGCTTGTTGGAAAGATCTCGATTTAATCTACAATTTGTCTGTAGGGCACATTTGCATTCAGATCATTGGAAAAGCGTTGTTGCCAATTTTCCCAAAATACCACTGGGTTTAGTGGCATTTTGGTAATTTTGGCAAACTTTAATGGTATTTTGGTAATTTTCCCCTCATTAAAATACTGTTTCTTATTTTATAAGATTGAGAAGCCAAATGCATCAGTTTGACAATAATAGCCCCAAGCACATACAACTTAGGTGCACTACATGATATCGCTATGTTGTTTCTCCCTCTAGCTCGCTATCATCCACAGGGTGCCCGCATATTCCTTGGCATGTACACTCAGACGAGATCTGGGTCTTCCAACATTGTGTTCAATAGGGTCAAATGGTGACATGGCTCTACACTTTAGGACCTTGTCAAATGCTGATTTGGCTCTACAATTTTGGGTCTTCACTACTTAAGCAGAATAAAAGAAATACAAGTGGCCTGCAAAAATACAATACAGGATATATGTACAAGATTACATGGTTGCCTTGCTGGTGAAGCCAGATCTACGGTGGAGTAGCACATACACAACAAATAAGGTATAGTTCAATGTTCTGATGTAGGCAAACGACTCTTTCTATGCTCGTTCCAACCTAGTTAATGTCATAGAAGTCCAACTACTTTAAATCTATGCTCGCTTCAACCTAGTTAATGTCGCCGCCGCCAACAATTCTTTTTAGTGGGGCGGGAAATGCAACTCCATTAGAGCGAACGGAAATAGCCATGAACTAGCAACAAAAATTGGGCAGATGCAAACATCGGTAAGGTATTGGTATAGTGTGCGGGGAAGTCAAATGTAAAGATCACGAATATGTATGCACATTGTAGAAGTAATTTATGAAAATTTTAAACTGGCTATTTTGTCGAGTAGAGTTTTGCTCTCACCAATCAGTAGGATTGATTCCCTGTATAAAAATCTTTTGTCTTTTTCTGTCCATGTACTCACTTTGTACGATGATGATGTGAAATACTTGAGGGATTTATAATGGCCTTTGTATCTCTATTTGAAATATTGATTGGTCTCCGCTTCGAATGACACATAGTTGGTCAGCAGTGTGCCATGCTTGTTCGTTAAAAAGAAAAGCCCAGGCCTCTCCAGTTGAGTTTGTTAATTTTGCTTGGACAATGTATCTGAGAGTGAATTTATAATGTACACCAAGAAACTTGTGTAGCGTGTTTGTTTCCTTCGTTTATTTGTCAGCTAGAAAAACCTTTCCAACTATTCCATCTCACACAGAGTTGAATTGTTTTGTTAGCATATGGTAACTAATATTCTTTTTCTTTCCTCGACCCAAGACTTTTCAATTGGTAAGATACATGAACAAAAGGTTTTCTTTACCGAATAGTCCATTCATTGTGTAGCTCAAGTTTACAACAATTATACGAAGGTTCTGAAACCAATTTCTACAAAGAATGACGACTCAAGTGTGTTTTGCTTTACTTTGAAATACATCTCAACTTATAGTCACCAAAGGATGACAACTCAAGTGTGATTTGATGCAAGTGATTGCAAGGAAAAAGGCTACTGATCTCGCTCCACATACATGATATGATTATAAACAACCACAAAGCACTGGGAATTAAACCCCAAGATAGACAATATTAGAGAGGTTTAAGACTAAATGCCTTAAGGAAAACATGAAGAATACGCTTAACTCAAATTTAAGGAAAGGCTAAGGATTTGAGTTTCCACAAGATCACCGAAATCAACCAAGAGTTTCACAAATCGGGCTTGGTTTATCCCGCAAGTAAACGGAATGGCTTAAGTTAGAATTTTCGGGAGTTGGATCGGGAAAGAGGTCGATCCGAACTTGCAAGGCAGAAGAACGGTTTCCTGATGGCCTAATTGGTTTTGTTGTTTGTCGGACTAGGACCACAAAGCAATCAGAGTAGCTGGCCTTGACGCCGGTTCAGCCCCTTTTTACGTGTTGTCCGTTTCTCTTATAGAGTGTACGTAAAAGGTGTCGCCTCTTTTCTTCCAAAATAACCCATGTTTCTATAAATGGCATAAAGGCTTTGAAGCTTTAATTCTAAGCCTTGGCCTTTTTTTTTGGACGTTGGATCTTATCCTTGCACCCATTATCACTCATATATAATTCGGTTTGATTTTTGTTTGAAGCTATTTATTTGCCGCTATTTTGTTTGAAGCATTCCGTAGTGACACGTGTGTGCAAGTAATATTAGAACCTAATAAAGATGGCCGCTGCCGTCAAGATTTACTTTATATGCACTTATCATGCATTTATGGCGGCTATGGCGCTATGGCCCTATTTCTTTCTTTCTTGCCCCGCAAAACAATCGCTTGGAATCAGCCAGAGAACCTTGAAAGCCAATTCTTATCATCGTTCTTGCAATATCGAAGCTCCAGTTTAGAAAGCGAGAGCAACCCATCCAGCCAGAAATAAAGCTATTTTCTCGCAATTACTATCGAAGATCCGAAATGCCCGGGCCGCCTTTGTTATCGCACAAATTATTAGGGCGTATAAAGTTTTAGAGTTCTTTTTGCAGCCCAACAACACAGACGGTCGAATCAATCCACTGCTTGATAAGCTCCGAAGCGCCAATCAAAGCAAGCATTAGTAGCATTAGATGTTAGAACAAATACAAACTCGGTTGAAAGCCCAAATTTCTCTCAGACATATCTTAAAGGCCGCATGTGGTAAAGGAAGGCGTCAAAATAATGTATGGGTTCATGGTATTTGGGATGCCGCATGTACTGGGGTCCCGCTGACCGCCGTTAGCGAGAGCCGTCACCCATGATACGCCGAATGGCGTAATTCTTAGCATGAACCCAATAATATGGTATTTGGGGAGCGATTTTTTCTCTCCCCTTTGGCGGCGGTCGATTTCAGGGCCGTGGTAGCGATGGCCAAGCAAGATCATGCAAAGAACTAGATTTTTTGAGCTCCAAAGAAATGACGGCTAAAGCGGGATGTCGCCACCTGAAGCCGGGGCCGTCAGAAGCTTTGGTAAAAGCTCAAGTCTAGAAGCTATGGCCGCCCCAACCTCCAAGCAGCTTAGGTCTAGAAGCTATGGCCATTTGAAGCTCCAGAAAAGCTCGGTCTTTTTGTAGATTTTCGCTCAAGATCTGGGTAAAGCCTCGCTTTTTGAAGCTCGCTTTATGAATTTATGTAAAGCCTCCTTATCCAAGCTTTGTTTTCCTCAAATCCGTTTTATGGAGCTCTATGAAGCTCCCTAAGTTCTCCCGCTTTTCGAGCTCCGTTTTATGGAGCTCCTGAAGCCCCTCCGCTTTCCGGCTTATGCCCTCAGATTGTGTTGTATTGCAAGCCATACAAGCCTTCCCTCTACTTTACGGATAAGAGAAGCCCTTTTCTTGGGCTTTACGTGATTGGGGAAAGTGGTGGAAGCCGTAGCGTCACGTATGAGGCCCACTGACAAACAATTTCTAACCCATAAAGGCCTCTTTAAAGGGGCGGTTGGACCACTCGGATGCCATACGTGTACTTGTATCGGGTAAAAGAACGGAATGACAAGTAAAAAAAGAAAGGCGAAAAAGTGATAAAAGCTGTAAAAAAGCGAAAGTGTCCGTAAAAATCTTGGGCGACTTTACGGATTTGGAAAACGTACGTGTCACACATCGATTGGATGAAATAAGCCCAATGTGGGACAACCGTCCCTTTACACGTTTTCAGGCAGCCCATGCAAGCTAAGGCCGCGGGGAGGATGTGGCCGGCGGATCTGCAGCAGCACGGGCGCTATGGCAAAAACGTAAAGGACGGTTTGTCCCACATTCGGTTATTTCATCCAATCGATATTGTGACCACGTGTAATGCTTTTCCAAATCCAGGAAAGTCGCCCAAGATTTTTACGGACACTTCGCTTTTTTTTTTGCCGCTTATCACTTTTACTCGCCTTTCTTTTTTTTACTTGTCATTCTGTTCTTTTTACCTGATACAAGTACACGTGGCGGCATCTGAGTGGTCCAACCGTCCCTTTACGTTAAAACAAAGCCCTTTTACTGGGCTTTCTCTTATCCAGAAAAGATTACAGAAACAGGGGATTGTTAACCGGTTAGAAACTGGAGATGCGGAATGGTAGACTCAACTACCATTCTGCAATGGAATCCTCTGCCACATGGCAGCACGAAATTAACCCAAAGCAAAAAATCGTGACCCAAATACCATATTGCAAGAAACAGGGTATTTTTGATTCAAAAGCTTAGGCAGAAGATTCTCCAGATCCGGCTCCATCTGATCGAAAGCATCTGGCGATCCTTTCGGAATTATGAAAGGAATCATTTAATTTGGGATGCGAAAGTGTATAGGGTGCACTCAAAAGAGAGAGATTGCGTTGGGGGGGAAGGCAAAGAATGCAGGGCAGTGAGTGAAGGCAAAGCAAACGTATCTAGGAAGGGAGAATTCAACAGAACAAGCTGATTTTAAAATAAGGGAAATCAGTCTAGGTACAGACCCACCGGAGCTGTTAATGCGGATACACCCATCAGAAGAGGCGCCACAGTATCAAATTCGTGGCAGAAGTAGAGGATGCCCGGGCAGAGATGGCAAGCAATCAGAGATCGTGGCGAAGAAAGGCTAAAAATTTTGGAGCTTGGGAAGAACGTTAGTGTTCCGGAGCTTGGCAAATCTCTAGTTCTATGGCTGAACTAATCTAGAGCTTGGGCTGGAGACTAGAATTAGTACTAGCCCTTGCAGGGGCTTAGGCTGGGCTCCTTACAGAGAAAAAATTGAAGAAAATAACAATATTAATAAGAATAGCTTGCAGTGTCTTTGTATCGCTTCTAAAGACTTCGTCTACACCTTTTTTGGGCATTAACAGGCTGCGGAAAGGCTTCTGATTCTGTGCGATTCTGTGATTTAACTTCATCTTGCATGCCAATTTGCATTTTCCAGTTTTGAAATACTTGCTTCAGCTTTAATATGAAAAATAAATTGTCTATTAAACAACAAAGGAGTCGAATTCACTGAAGCAGAGGAGACAAAGCAAAGGAACCTTAAGGTAAACTTTTTTCCTTTTTTCTGGGAAACAGACGGTTGCTTTAGCAGAATGGGTTTCATCAGTTACAAACGTGATTTTCAAACCAGAAGCGACAAGTCATCAGTTACAAACGTGATTTTCAAACCAGAAGCGACAAGTCTGTGTGCTAGATGCAATATAGGTTTGATATGGCCGTGAGCAGGGAAGGGAAGAACTATTGCGTGAAACTGAGAGGACTCCTTAACACACTGCCCCTCAAGTTTATAGTGATCCAACGGTTCAGATCAATCTTGATCAGTGTGTTACTGGAGCTATAACACACTGCTACTCCATAACACCCTAGGATGTTATGAAACGAACGGATCCAGATCGATTTTGATAATGATCGGATGGCCCAAAACTCTCGGCGGTGTGTTAAGAGGCGATAGCATACGGCCCTCGGTGTTACTTCAAAAATTTTAAGGCCATCAAAATGGCTTCGGGCGTGCGCCACGGCGCACACCCTCGCCATTTTGATGGCCCTCAAATTTTTTTTTTCAGTAACACCCTCGGCCCAGGGCGTTATCTACTCCATAGCTTCGTCGCCGGCGGGCATTGTATTTTATTTGTCCAGCGCAAGGCTATAAACCCTTAATTCATCAAAACGGACAGGAATTATTTGTCTCTTAAGAGGGAAAATCAGTGCATTAGGCCTAGTGCATATTATTCTAGAAGCATCTAACTCTACCCATGCATCAATACATGAGTCAAACCATAAGTTAGTGCATGAGCTAAGCTCATAAGTCAATTATTCTTAAAGCAAAATATGTGAGCACTTTAGAGCGAATTCTAATAAGGTGATGTCGCACTATGGGTTGCCCTCTACAAATCAGCACTTCAATTCTCCTACATAGAAATTCTCCTACATATGAATATATGCACGTACAAAGGCCTCCAAAATTTGAGAAAACTAACCATCATTTGGGTACCACTGTTCAATATTTTAAAGAGTTCGCATATGTATGGATGCTAATACAATCTATGTATTTGATTTATCGAAATACTTTGTCTGTGGTTGTCATGATCAAAATATGCTGAGTTCCCAATAGGCAGCTATTTTTAACAACTAGAAGTTTTCATGGGAAGCCTTAATCAAAGACCTGGAGAGCACTGAAATTTTAAAGATCTAAATGAGTTTCAATGACTAAATCCAAAATTCAATTGTGAGGAAGCATCGCCTTGGACGCGGGAGCCTCAACACAAGGCAACAAAATCTCAAATTCTGCATGTTCTAGCATGTATAGACAAGTTGGGGAAGAGAAACGTTCACGGCGGCCTTGCGCCGCGATAAGTTTCTTGTACAATTAATTTACTTGGCTCAAGACTTATTTGGTCTTTCTTTCCCTTTCTCATGCTCTACAGCCGCTCCCCCGAGCACCACCATATCAATTCCTCCCCTCCTGAGATTGATCGTCCTCGATCAATTATATGGCAAATTAATATAACCAAATCCGTGGTTACAACCCTGATTTAATCCACAATCAGAAATATTCAACTCTGGCCCTTGGCTAAAAATTTCCAAGTCCAGCCCTTGGCTAAAATTTTCTAGTTCTACTAGGAATAGCCACCGTTCATTTAAAGGTCTTTAATCTATCATCCGATAAAGACTCTCATTTCAATTCTATTAGAAATGGCCTCAATTCACTTACAGGACTTGACATCTTTATCCAAAAATACTATGTATATCAATCTTTAGACATTTTCATAGATAAATGATTGCAAATACGAAAACTTGATTGTCTCCCAACTTTGCTTGTTTTTCTTGCAAAGTTCGCTCATACTCCTCCACAAGTTTCATTTATGTCGTAATGTCCATGTCCAGCGGTAACACAATGAACAACGTTAGACTAGTAAACCCATCCAAAATGTTTTAGCTTATAATCTAGGACTTTACTAAACCATTTGGCAAAGACCGAAATGGGCCATGATGGTTCTGTAGTTGTCTGCTCTTTCCGTGCCTCTCCTTTGTGTATTGGGTGACTTTGTTATGTTGCCATTTCTCAGGCATTCTTGTATGTACTATTTGGTTGAAGATGTCTATGATTATTCCTTCTATGATTGGCTCTACAAATTTTAATCTCTTTGGTATCAACTCGTATAGGCCTAGTGCTTTGTTGCTATTTTGTGCAGTGCCTCTGATATTTCCATTCTCGTAAAACTGGGTATGTGCTTTCCTTTTCGGGTGAGCCAAGCTTACTATTAAGCACTTTAAACATTTAATCTATGCAATCAAATTGTGTTCTCCGTCACCTTTAATAATTATGTAAACAAACACATATTGCATACCAATCGATATTCATAATAAATCATATTTCCAACAACCCTATAGTTTCAACATCAGATTCATCCTAATGCATGTAATTGCCAAGCCCCAATAGCAAGGTTTGCACTCTAACTCCAAAAGCACCAATCTATGTCAAATACATTAATATTTATGCCCTCGACCCCTTATAGCAGAGGTCTTCATGCTTTAAAATTAGAAAGGATTTATGCCCTCAACTACATGCAATATCAAATAAGAGGAGCAAATTTGTAGTTCATGTATGTAACCAAGTTGTTGCGGGCCATGTTCTACATGTTCTGCAACAAAAAACAGACTGACCAATATGCTCAAAAGACGTGTTCAATAACACAGTCAAACCATCAGATCTAGTAAAGCCTTTTGCTATATGAAAAAACGAATTAAGATCACTGCCACTTAATGATTACGAAGATGCAAATTTTGCTAGATTTACATTGGGAAGTGTTCTTTAGCTAAATGTACTAAGCACAAATATCCTTTACTCAAATTTAAAGTTGCATGGCTGTGCAAATTCAGACAAAATGCCTTGAGCTATATACTCTTCAAGATTATTTCAAGATATGTACATTAAGTGTCTAACTGCAAAACATAATCCCAAACCTGAGTATACGTTGAAGATCAATTATTTTTTCCATGGAATCATTTTCGATGTTGCCTCCAGCATGCCCTAAGTTTGCCTCAGGCTATAGGGATGCCTTCTTAATGGAAATTGACCCAATACAATTATCATAAAGGGATGTCCAATGACATAGATGCATCAAGACTCAAAAGACTTGCTGGCAGAAGCAACTCTAAGCATGAGATCCATGCACATGCAAAACTCCAAAATTTAAGGGATAAGGGATTATGTCATTTAAGAAATTCATTTACTGCCATTGAAAAGTTTTCCTTTTGCCACGTTTCTATACCTAATTCTATTGCTCAAAGCTTTTTGTAAAACTCCAGGAAAAGCAGGGTCGTTGGATCTGGACTCTAGCCTCAGATGTCGATTACAAACAAAGGTTAGGGTTTGTACATCTTATGCCCATGGTCGACCTCCAAAATTAAGGTATGAGAGTTTTTCTTATTAAGATTTGTCGCAGACAAGAGTATAGGTGATTCATAACAATAAGCATTTGAAGCAAAATACTTGCACTGATCTCGAAGCGTTCTTTGGATTTCGGATGTGTTCTACTAGCCGAGAACCGAGAACAAACAATGAGTCGTCCGATTGGAAAAACCCTACCTGTAAGCAAAGATATGCCAGGGCACCAGAAAGTATTACCTGTATAAAGTGTGAATGCAGTTCTGCACAAATGTATCAAGTCACATTAGCCTCCATCTTTCATAGATCAAAAGTCACCTTAGCTTAATATTCACCTTAACTTACATAACATTGTAGCAAAGCCAAAATGCTTAATAATTCGGAAGTCCACTTACCCACAACTTATATACTTTCTTGAATTACATGGTTCCACAAGTGCACGATAACCGCTTTCCATACTTACATATAGAAATAAAAAAAAGTCCGCCTCCAACTATAGGTCGAATGGGCCAAAGTTATATTTAAAGCCATCAACAAGGAGAGTAGGACCTTCTTGCACCAAGGCGCTACCCCTCCTATACTGCATAAAATCTTAAAGTCAGCTTTACCTTACTATTTACAAATGGTAAATATTTTTCTTTGAATGGGCCAAATGGCAAACAAGTGGACAACAGTGACGTTACTTGGATTTTTCATAATATCATCTTTCTTATCAAGGGTAAACAAATATTCCCTTTTGTACGAATGCTAGTCCGGGCCAATACCAAAAGACTAGTTTAAATTGCCAAAACCTAGTCTATGATTCAAATTTCCATAAGTTCAATTGGGGTAATTTCATCAACAATACCTTTATTTCCAAATGATTGACTATTTACATCTCTCTCATCAATGCCAATGCCCTGTACATGTGAAATAAGAAATTTTTAGTAAAATAGACTAAGAAAAAAGACACCTGATATGTAACCATGATCTTGGCTATAACAAGTCATTCATTAGCTTTAAAAGCTGCAAGTTCATATGAATAAGAATACCTTTATGATTGTATTGCAGTAAAACGAACATGTTGTTCCTGTACAAGTGGCAGAAATTCTAAGCTAAAAAGACAATGCATTCCATGCATTCATATCGACGTCTTTTGAATAACTAGAACAAATTAAGTAGTCTTGAGTAGCACCAATTATCCGAGCAATCTTTGAACAAATGAACATCTTCATCAATGAAACATAGCAAGCAATAAAAGACCATGTTATTTGCAATAGCACCAAAGGACAATTAGCCAAGAACATGGGTAAATGCCTAAGCTACTAGGAGGTGACATGGGATCTTTTGAGTTTATCACCCTTCACCTTGCTTGTAACTAACAAAAAACAAGGATTAAAAATATTCCAACTCCCTAGAACTCGGGCAGAGCACAACTTTTTTCTGCCCTTGATTATCATGTTCAAGGGGACACTATATTTCTACACTTACTGCAGAGAATTCAAAATGCATGACCTTAATAGGTCCCACACTCATGCGAGACAATGTGAGGCATATTCTAAGCTGCATGTGAGTGTATAGTCAAGCTTACTATTAAGCACTTTAAAACATTTAATCTATGCACTGAAATTCAGGTTCTGCTTCTGCCTTAATAATTATGTAAACAAATACATACTGCACTGAGATATTCATAACATATCATATTCCCAATGGCCTTGTAGTTTCATCACCATGAATTCATCCAAATGCACGTAATTGCCAAGCCCCAATGGCTTCCAATAGCAAGGTTTGCAAGCTAACTCCCAAAAGCACCAATCCATGTCAAATGCATTACCTTAAAGTGATACCAACCCTAAACTTGCTACTAAGCCTAACCTTGATAAAGCTTTTTGGTGCTTTTTGCTAGGTTTTTTTTTTTTTTTAATTGTAAGTAATGATGGAATGCAGTATTGTGTGTTGCTCAAAATATTTTTGAATGCAAGAGAAATGTGAGAATTTTAAAGGCTAAGGTCTATTGGAAAGCATTTTTTGAAATACTATATTCTACCAGGGTTTTTGGCCATGGAATCTGAAACTGTGGTGTAACCTAAATCTTCTTGTTGAATCTCGATGGTCTTATAGAAAATGGCATGGTGCATGAGCTGGCATATTGCCTGGATTGCTGATCAACACGAGTTTGTTAGGGTTCGTACTGCTCAAGCATTTGCTCCACGGCATTGCATAGTTCAGTATTTTAAGGCTATATATTGCATCCAGCTCTAGAACCAAGACGTGCTGCGCATTGAGCCATCTGGCTTGGCAAAGGCTTAATCGAAAAGATAATCGTAGTTGTTCCTACTTGCAAATATTTGAATCCAGTTTAATCCTGCCGAGTCGCCATCGTAATCTCCGAGATTGAAGTTATTGATCGTAACCACGGGCTGCAAGCTCGCGGGGAAATTAGCTATGCAACATGCATGCCATGGAGCAACCTCGAGGCGACACCCAACCGAAGCCATGGATAAATCTTCCCATCTCCAACGAACTCATAAAGTTTGAGACAATAGTTTTTAATTTCGAGAATGGATAGCTATAGATCTGACTATAGAAGATGGTCTATGACTTGCTAATATGCTTGAAAATTAGTTGCTTTTATCAGATATAAGTGCAAAGCTTGTAGTGACGTATCTTTAATTTGGTATCTATGATGGTTAATGCATGTTACCGAGATGGGTGCCATTGTTAGAGTCTTAGCAAACTTGGTTGCTGAAAGGCATAGATCTGGAAGTTCTAATCTTATGCTTTAATTAATGCATATTGATACGTAACTTTGAGTAAACGATATTTGGCCTTAATGCATTTAGCTAATGTCCATTATATTTAATCTACATTTTGTAGCTGACCTCTGCCATAATCACTGAGGGGCAGGACTTTTAGTTTGGAAAAAACTTACCAGATCTACAAGTATGCATAATAGTATGTGTCTCTAAGCATAGGAGCTTTCTTATTTTAGCTGCGAAACAAGGCCTATAACAACATAGTTATCTCGCTTGCATGGGTTTGGCATATTGATCCTTGTGACATTTGTAGAGCTAACATATGCATTGCTAGTACAAACGATCTATGATAATCGCATGCGCCTCAAAATATGTTTTCCTTAACTCTCAGTACTAGGCAGTTCTTTACATAATTAGTTAAGGCATATGCAGAGTACAGTGCTATTAATAATGTTTTTGAAGACCTGCTAGCTATGATGGTCATAGGGCAGAGGCAGACCTGGACCACTTGGAAAGTTAAGTTTGCATAATTATTGTATGGTGGTCATATTACTGACATGGAATTAAATGATGGCCACTCATAAGCTCAACAGGACCTATGCATCCTAGCTGAACTTAAAAGTGGATGCATTAGGTGTAATCTGCAATTTTACCATAAGCACAGGCACCTTTTGAACAAAGATAATTATGGGCATGTTATTTACTTTGCCTTCGCTTCTAAATGCATGAAAATCTTTTATCCTTGTTTTCTGTAGGTTACAAGCAAGGTGAAGGGTGTTGAACTTAAAAGACCCCATGACACCTGCTACCCAGTGCATGACAACCATGACTAATGCTTGTTTTTGTTCTTGTGGTGTAGGTAACAGGGTCTTTTACTCCTTGCTATATTTCGTTATTCTTGTTACGAATATTTCAAAGACTGCTCAAGACAGTTTCTGCTCAAGACATTTTCTGATTCTAAAAAATGTTTAAAACATTTTAAATGACATTGGAAATGGCGTTAATTGTACATGGTATTTTGTAATGCTTCTGCTACAAATGCAAGTAATGATGGTTTGCTTTCGTCCATACAAGGTACTTCTTTATTTAAATGATTACAACTTTTTAAGATGGCTGAGGATGTGTAAGATTTTTATAATTATTAATGGAAAGTATTTTTCGTAACCATGTCTTTGGCCTAAGTACAATTACATCTGGTTGGACTTAGGGCTGCTTATTGAATCATGACTTGTTCTTGCAAAGGTCATTTCATGATTAAAAGTCTTGAAGGTCTTAGGACTTGATGGATTTCAAAGGTTTTTTGTTCTTAACTCCGGTTTATTGGTTATACCAAAGAGCCAAGATCATGGTTACATATCAGTGGTCTTTTCTCTTAATTCTATTTTACTAAAAAAATGCTTACTTCACATGTACAGATTTAGAGCTATGATGATACCTAATAATCAAGAAGAAATAAGAAAATCCATTTGGAAATAGAGATAACAGGTCATTTATTGTTGATGAAATTATTTGGATGGAACTTGACATGGAAGCTATACCATGTGGCTCTTTAGTCTTTTGGCATTGGCCCATACTCTTGCTCTTACCAAGGGGTATATTTGGTACACCTTTTGTTAGAAAGATGATACTTTTAAAAAATATGTCACTTTGCCATTGGGTTATTTCAAAGCAAAATAAGAATTATGCAATATAGGTAGGGTAGGGCTTTGGCAACAAGGTCCTACTCTCCTTGTTGCTAACTTTATTTATGATTGTGGCCCACCTTGACCTACGGTAGGAGGCGGCGGCTTTTTTATTGTAAGTAATGATGGAATGCAGATTGTGTGTTGCTCAAAATATTTTTTGAATGCAAGAGAAATGTGAGAATTTTAAAGGCTAAGGTCTATTGGAAAGCATTTTTTGAAATACTATATTCTACCAGGGTTTTTGGCCATGGAATCTGAAACTGTGGTGTAACCTAAATCTTCTTGTTGAATCTCGATGGTCTTATAGAAAATGGCATGGTGCATGAGCTGGCATATTGCCTGGATTGCTGATCAACACGAGTTTGTTAGGGTTCGTACTGCTCAAGCATTTGCTCCACGGCATTGCATAGTTCAAGATTTTAAAGGCTATATATTGCATCCAAAATCTAGAACCAAGACGTCTTTAGCGCATTGAGCCATCCGGCTTGGCAAAGGCTTAATTGAAAAGATAATTGTAGTTGTTCCTACTTGCAAATATTTGAATCCAGTTTAATCTCACGAGTCGCCATCGTAATCTCCTAGAGATTGAAGTTATTGATCAGAACCACAGGGCTGCAAGCTCGTGGGAAATTAGCTATGCAACATGCATGCCATGGAGCAACCTGGAGGCAGCACCAGAACTGAAGCCATGGATAAATCTTCCCATCTCCAACGAACTCATAAGGTTTGAGACAATAGTTTTTAATTTCGAGAATGGATAGCTATAGATCTGACTATAGAAGATGGTCTATGACTTGCTAATATGCTTGAAAATTAGTTGCTTTTATCAGATATAAGTGCAAAGCTTGTAGTGACGTATCTTTAATTTGGTATCTATGATGGTTAATGCATGTTACCGAGATGGGTGCCATTGTTAGAGTCTTAGCAAACTTGGTTGCTGAAAGGCATAGATCTGGAAGTTCTAATCTTATGCTTTAATTAATGCATATTGATACGTAACTTTGAGTAAACGATATTTGGCCTTAATGCATTTAGCTAATGTCCATTATATTTAATCTACATTTTGTAGCTGACCTCTGCCATAATCACTGAGGGGCAGGACTTTTAGTTTGGAAAAAACTTACCAGATCTACAAGTTTGGATGCATAATAGTATGTGTCTCTAAGCATAGGAGCTTTCTTATTTTAGCTGCGAAACAAGGCCTATAACAGCATAGTTATCTCGCTTGCATGGGTTTGGCATATTGATCCTTGTGACATTTAAGCACAATTTCATTATAATGGGAAAATTTTTAGTAAACTGGAATTTTTTTATTATGGGGGTTGTATAGACCTTATGCAGGGGTTGTATACACATGTACAGTACCCTGTATCATAGACCTTATGCAGGGGTTGTATACACGTGCAGTACCCGTGTATCATACATACATGAATATTTAGAGAACATAATAACACGGTATTATATACCAACTTCCAAACACAATAGAGACCAAAGTATGAACTATGTATGTCCCTAGTAACCTTCCCCCAGGTTCCTAACCCCTTCCCCTTCCCCTTTCTCTTCACCTGCGAGGTCTAACCCACGCATCTGGGTTAGGAGTCAAGAGCTCACGCTCATCCCAGGCTGATTCTTCCCACCATATGGGGTACCTAGTCATTAGAAAAAGTAATTCCACAGGATAATACTCACGGAAGAAGAGCGGACCCAACTCCACAAAACCGTTGTACTTTCGTTGTAGTACACCCTAATAAGGCCATACATCCGTCCCCCTACAAATTTCATGAATGAACTCGATATGTATGCATCCGAGAGAGTGTGCTAAATATCCAAAGACGAAGAAGAGGCCTCAATTGTTTGTAGCATCTCGTCCCGAATAAGGAGGGGGTTCAAGCATTCCCCTCATTGCAAGTCTCCTATAACATTCGGGGATGGATTAATTTCCATCGATTGGCTCATGACCACAATCAAATCGCTCGAGAATGAAGTTGATCAACTCCATTGTAAGCTCCTTGGTGGGACTGTGGCGCAACCTCCACTCCAAGAAATGGTCCCATAGCTCATCCATTCCAGGCCGCATTTAATGCAGGGGCATGCTTGCGCAGCCTTCCGAGTAGCCTGGGGAGGATTGGGTCCAATCATTTGCAAAAGCAAGCAAGGATCACCGAAGCGGAGCAAGGAACACGGAGGCGCGAGCAAGTAGCAAGTTCAAGAGCAAGCAACAAGATCAAGTAGCAGGGGAGCACGGAATGAAGTAGCAAGGAACAAGGATCAAGATCAAGTAGCAAGATGCAATGAACAAGGAAGATCAAGTAGCAAGAAGATCAAGGAACAAGGAAGATCAAGGAGCAAGAAGCAAGGATCAATATCAAGTAGCAAGGAACAAGATCAAGTAGCAAGATCAAGAGCAAGGAACAAGATCAAGTAGCAAGATCAAGAGCAAGGAACAAGATCAAGTAGCAAGGAGCACGGGAATGAAGTAGCAAGGAACAAGGATCAAGATCAAGTAGCAAGAAGCAATGAACAAGGAAGATCAAGTAGCAAGAAGATCAAGGAACAAGGAAGATCAAGTAGCAAGAAGATCAAGGAACAAGGAAGATGAAGGAGCAAGAAGCAAGGATGAAAAGTGAGAAGTGAAAACAAGGTAAAAGAATTTATAGCTACGAATCCAATAATGTTGAAGTATAATACCAATAATGTTGAAGTATAATACCAATAATGCTGACGTATAATACCAATAATGCTCACGTATAATACCAATAATGCTGAAGTATTATACCAATAATGCTACAACGACTATAAAAGCAGCTCCATTCGGTAAGTCATTCATCTCCCATGGCTTATAATATTTATGATGATCAGTTTGAGACCATTCTTTGCTCCATGAGCTACAATGATATTAATCGCTGCATACATAAAGGTGTTAAGCTGGATCCTTACTTACAATCCAAAGCAGAAGGTCGTGAGTGTGATTGCCTCGGCCTTACTCGTGTTGTGATCCATCTTCTTTGGGTTCCTGAGCGCCATGCCTATGAGCTAAAAGCGATCACAATAGCAGGGATTGATGATGAGTGAATCATCGACTCTATAATGCCATCAATAATATGTGCATCTAAATTATATGTATGCCATGAATAATGTGTGCATCAGATGTAATGATGTGTATTAAACACCTATTATAAAAGATGTAAGGATGTTAGTATAAGCATAATGAAAGCTAATTGATGTATCGACAATGTATTAATTGTCCAAAATGCTTAAGTATTATAGCAAAAGAAATTACATACATAATTATCGAGAACATGACCCAGATGTTGAGCTTTTAGCTAATGCTATGTCCCCACATGTCAACAATGTATTTTGGAATCTGAGCAGTCTTCGGTCTTTTGCCATTTGCATCCCATGCATAATGTATGGCATCTAACTTCTCATACCTTGATGGATCCGATGGATTGGGTCGCCAACGTTTAGTTAAGCAACACAGTATAGTCACGACCAACGAGGCATCCACCATGATACATAAATGTGACCATAATTGGTAGACTCGGGATCTAGGATGGCATCTTCTTACGTAAAGCCCAACCACGTTGGAGTTTCATCGCGTCTCGAGTGGGACTAAAGCGAACATACCTTTTCGTAACATGTGCATGAGGATCAAACTCATCCATAGGCAACACTGGGCGGCCCATCTGGCGGCCCTAATCGTAGGCAAAGGTCTTACAAGCACAGCGGCTTCATCGACCTCTGGAGTAAATGCGGCTTGTAGAGGTTCTTGCCTTGTGCGCAACCAAAAGTTGTCATTTTGAGGTCGCCCCGGAGATACATCTTCCAAACACAAAAGAATCTCGTTCGGTAATCCATAGTTGCTTTGTCTTCGTTACAAACACACTATCTTCTTGATTTTTGCGGAAGGAATTCCATAATGCTATGTACTTGTCGTCTTTCACGCGGGCCAGGGAGATCTTTCAATGTCTTCCTTGGAGGGATATTTTTAGGCACCCCTGTTGGTAACGTTGGCTCACCATTTTCATCCTCCTTCCACATTCTTATTCCTTTTTCTGGAATCCACTCTTTATGGATTGGCCGCATCTTATATTGCATAATGGGCCATTTCCCATCCATTTTAAATTGGAATAGCAATGGGTCGGTATGGCTGTTAGGCGTTGGCCTTTATCGGGGATATATCCCTTGACAAAGCCTTTCCAATCTGAACTTCATCCACAAAATATGGAACAGAGACTTTGCATTGCACTTGCTAAACAAGTAAAAACAACTCGAGGCAAAGTTAGAGCATCCGATGAACTCATTAACGTCGAAAAGTTCCCAAACAATGCATCAATATCATCATGAGTATGCCCAACCATCATAAATCCAACCTGAATCTCATCGAATACCTTAAGCCATGTCAAATAAGAGAGGTAGGAGAACACATATCTATTTTTATTTTGACCCGATGCATTATCCAACCGTAAGTAGAGATTTGAGGAAGAGGATTGAAGCCTTCTAAGTTGGCGAGAAGATGAAGGCATCTTCTCTTGTGTCTGCGGCTAGCTTATCTTTGCGATGGTCGAAGTATCTTTTAGGGCTTGCATCAATTTGCAATCTGTGAGTTACGCTTCCACACAGATCACCGCACTTGTCTTCTTCCAACTCAAGATAGTGTAGGATCCTAGAGAGTGATCCAACATGAAAGTTTGAGTCATCCTTCCAAAGATCAAGAGAGAAATGGCCATAAGCCCGTCCACCATGACCATGTGTCAATGCTCTGTCAAAATTTGCTCTTCAAGCGATCTCCTCTCCAAACAGATTTTGGCGAGATGGTGACTTCTTGGTGTGAGTGTTTTGACCTGATCCATCTTATCATGTATTATGCAAAGGTGACTTTCTCGGCTGAACGATGTGATAATGCACGCCAATGCCAATATTGACTCCCTACAGAACGCGTTGTTCCAACATATGTGCCAGCCGTTGAATTGAAAGGTTCGCCTCTCCTTGTATCTTTTGTTCTTTCCAATTTTTGCTTGATGACTACACATATGTTACACTTGGAGAATGCTGTATTTTTTGCTATGCTGACGTCTGGAAACTCTTTCTTCCAAATATTGTAAAAAGAGGGCAAGGTTACACTCTTTCCTGTCAATTCTTCCACCACGGCACCCACTTCCTTATGTATGCTCTTCTTATTAAGGATGGAAGGAAGTTTGCGAACATTCTCCCTTATATCATCCTTTCCTTTTTTGCTTCTATGTGGAATGCTCTCCGCATTCTCACTAATGAAGGTATCAAGCACACTTTCTGTAGCTAGTGTCACAGATCTAGGCTTCTTAGAGCCTGTATTACCATGCTCCGCCCGTTTTCCACCTAACTCGAACCTCTTCCTCCAACCAGTGATCAACTTTGCAACGTTGCCCACCCTTAAAATGCCCCGTGACCCTTCCAAATAAGGGAATTTTTTTATAAGACATTATTTATAAGGGTAAAAAAAAAAATTGCCCTTCACCATGGAAAGGGCAAAAATAAATATACCATTGTAGATAAGGGCAATATTTTAGAAAACCCTTAAAATTTTGTTAAGGCCCTTTTTCGGTTTTTAATTAATAATAATATTTTAGTTTTTATTATTCTATTATTAATGTACAGTATATACACTCTTAGTCTATATTGATGTAAATCCAAAGATATAGGTTTTTATGTATCCCAAAAAATAGAAAGCAAAACTTTGCAAATTGCAATTAACCAAAGAAAATCGTATCTTTAATTCATTAATGCATGTGGGCGGAAAAGCAACGGACGGACTGGCTGGGCGGGAACTGGGAGGGAGGATCAGGAGAGGAAGAGGAGAAATCATAGAGGAAAAGAAACGAATGCAATGGAAAGATTACAAATTACAAATTTAGAATGCTCGATTCGATGCTCACTGTCCTGATTTCGATTCATTGCTAGCAACACAAGACCGGTCCGCATGCGTTTACGTAACAAATCCGTTTCATGTAAAGTTTCTGTAAAGTTTCTGTAAATCCATTTCTGTAACGTTTCATGTCAATCACGTTTCATGTCAATCACGCAGCCATAACCCACAAATCCGGCAGGCATAGCTCACAAATCCGATTACGTCCTCCAAATATTACTTTGTAGATTTCTTTTAAGTCATCAATTTGTTTTATCAAGATGGCAGCCAGATCATGCATTGCCAATCGTAAGTGCTTACAGCAGGAAATAGATAAAAACGTATTGACAACCAAAATCAAACAGGACTCATCTGGAGCAGAACGAATTTATCTGGAGCAGAACCTTTATCTGGAGCAGAACGAATTTATCTGGAGCATAACCTTTATCTGGAGCAGAACAAATTTATCTATCGCTGATCTATCTGAATCTGATAGAAGAGATTAGAGCAAGCAATGAATTTGGCTCGAAGGCAAAGCATTTTTCCTCGTTTCAAGAAATGGCTAGGCATGGCTATCTTGCTTACAAAGATGTGGATGGAATGATTCATCATCAAGGCCTTCATCTTGGTCCAATTTCTTCTAAGGATGACACATTGCATTTATCTACATGGGCATCTTGCGTTGCGGAAGGTAAGTCTTTTGTAAGAAAAATCATTGATTCCCTTGACAAAAGATTTAGTGATCTTGATTTATTTGATGCGTCAAAGATATTCTCACCTCGTGACTATGTAGTGGATGATGATGAAGAGCATGCAGCCACATGTGAGAAATGGATTGAGGTACTCATTGCTAAGTTCCATGGAAAGATAGATGCCAACAAATGTAGGCTTGAGTATATAGATTTTACTATAAGGTTGGGTGGCCGTTGTCCAAGAAAATCTTTACATGAGGCATGGATGCTAAGTGGTTTTGAGATGGATTTTAGTCAAACGTATCCTGAAATGAAGAAGTTGTGGCAAATGACTTTGGTAATTCCTGCATCTACAGTGGAATGTGAAAGAGGGTTTTCTAAAATGAACAACATCAAGGATGAGGATAGAAGCAGGTTGAACTTCAAAAGCTTAAGCATGTTGATGTTCATGTCACTAAATGCTCCTAAAGAGATGAAGGATGTAGATTGGTTATCCATCTACAAAGAGTGGGAGAATGAAAAAGAGAGGCGCATCAAAGAACTTTAATTACTGAGGCGCTGAAATTGTATATTGAATTATAGAAAAAAGGGTAATCTGATATTTGAGCTTAAAAAAAAGGGTGTTTTAAAATTTACCATGCACAAATAAGGGCATTTTGAAATGTGCCCTTAAAAAAAAATAGCAGGCCCGCCCTTATAAGTTGATCGGAGGCTCCAACTATAAAACGTAGACTGAGCAACTCCTAGAGCCACGCGCCATGCGAATTGACAGCACTCCACTCCAGAGACCACTACTTTCGCCTCCGACTGCCCTGTATAAGTTACACTCAACACATCAAAAACAAGCGTAATCTTGGCACTGCTTGATTGAGAATAAAATTCTTTTCTTAAGGCACATACTTGCTCTCTCTCGGTTTTTGACACATTAGCCCTGCAAAGATGTTGATTTTAGAGCACTCTTGATTGACTTGGAAGCGCACATCCTCTCCCCTTGCTATCCCCTTTGGTTCCCTCCCCGACCCTCTTCACATAGTTATATTTCCTTTTCCTCTTGAATTGCTTCTCAACATCGCCTTCCAAGCACTCAACTTCGAAATCATCATGTTCGAGAGCAACTCGAGCTTGTAAATGTTAGTGAAACTGTCCTACCATCATGAAGCAAAACATCATGGGTCTCCTGTGTTACTAAATGTTAGCTATAGGCCTCTCAAAGACAAGCATGACATGACCTGATGTTTTGGTTTCCCGTTGGATCTATTATGTTACCCACTGTAAGCCCGACCTTTGATACACCCAAGAACTCATCGTCTATAGCATCCTGAGGATCACTAAAGACTATATTCGCCTCCGAATATTTAGATCCAATGCAGGAGTGAAGAATGTAGCATGGCAAACCTAGTAGATCTGTTCTGGAGTAGTAGACTGTCTCATCTTCAGGCTTAAACAACCTGAGACCAAGACGGGCAGCTAGATTCTCATGACCTCCAATCTCCTCTACTATCTCGTCTTCTTCATTTGTTGCTGTATTGCTTGGTTCACCACGATGGAGCAAAGAAAACCGATGTCCCATGCCAGACTCTTGGCCAGATGGTGGACTACTAGATGAATCCTCTTGTGAAGAGGGCAAATTGAGGGATCTCGAAGACGTATCTTCACTTGAGGGCCACTCATTTGGTTTTACATCCCTCTTAGGCCACTGAATGAATGTGCCTACTGCCTCACCAATGTTATCTGCCCCTCCGCAGGGGACTGGAAGCTCTGTCGATGGGATCACGGACTCCGTGACCTCAATTGCTACATTTGAAGGATCTATTTCCTTCCCATGAAGAGTGGTTCTATTCAAAATATGTCCCCGGGCAACAATTGTGCTTCCGACGAATAGGTTGTACAGGGGAAAATTGAACCTGTTTCAATCAAAAGCTTAAACTTTTTAGAACATATGAATTAGACGAAAAATAAGCAATAAACAAGCAAAAGTGGCGCCATTTAGTATAGAAGACAAAATTTTGGTCTAACTTTGGAGCTAAATGGCGCCATGGCGCCATTTGGTCGAAACAGAGAACAGTTGGATCAAATGGCGCCATGGCGCCATTTGATCCAAATTCAAACCCATGGCAACGTGACAGGTGTGAATTTGGAACAAATAGCGCCATGGCGCCATTTGATCGAAGTGCACCGTTTCGTCCAAATGGCCATGGCCATTTAGCTTCAAATTCACACCATTTCAACCTTGCACCATGTTCAACCGAATGGCACCATGGCCATTTACCAATACACCATTTTAAGGGGTATTTGGAATAGAATGGCCTACAGCCATTTGATCAAGTGGGAGCCATGAGGCGATTTGACTAAGCTCCATCACAAAATCTACACGAGGTGCCTATGTTATGCATTCTTGCTCCCATTGCTGTATATGTGTCAATAAGAGCAGGCATGCATAACATGGGCACCCCATGCAAACTCTGCAAGTGAAACCAAGTTTCTGTGTCCTGGCAGTATGAAATTCAGCATTTGAACACGCTACACCTACCAGAACATTATTCCTACCAGAAATAGTGGACTTACTTGATATTAGATAGATCCATGGTGGTATGTACTTTCGAAAGAGATGGAACAGGAAAAAGAAGCTAATCCCAGCAGATGAATTCGCAGAGAACTGAGCGCCAAGAAGAAAGCGCCAAGAATCACCTGGGATTTCTGTGAGCGCCAAGAAGAAAGCGCCTGACAGCACGCATGCGCCTTGCAAAGTTTCTGCCTACGCGCCTGAGAAAAGAAGCGCGCCTTATGCGAGCGGCAGCTGAAACGAACAGGCGGATTCGAAAGCGCCTGAACCGTGCACGAAAACGTCTGCGTCGTGGCATGGTCGCCTTAAGAGGGAGAACGGCGACAAAGAGGGAGCTTTAAATGCAAAGTACAATTTTAAAAGCGGACCATTCGACTTCGGACAAGTGGCAGCCAAATTTCAATTCACGGGCGGGAATTTTAAATTTTGTGGTGGCAAATTTTCAAATTACGGGCGGGATTTTTGAATTCTATGTTCAAATTTGGGCTGGCTACGGTAGGCTGGAAATATTCAATTTCAAAATTCAATTTTGGGCTGGCATATGGCCCGACCGCCATCGGGCATGGGCGGGCATGCCGCTGGACCCCCACCGAGCGTCGCCACGGCATGGGCGGCTTACGGGCATGGGCTACCGATTTACCACCGGCCCTAGTCCGCCACTGTGGTGCGTGAGATGACCCGCCAAAGTTAGTTATGCCCCATTGTTTTTCTGGAGGACCTCATTTGCGCTTTCATTTCAGATTCCGGCTCTCAACTCGGCCGTAGCCGCCCGGCTGCGCGCCTTCGCAAACCCTAGCGCTAAATAGCCTCAATGACCTTTTTAGCCCCGGTTCTAGTTTTTCCGGCCATTTCCCCACATTCGGCCCACTCCATCCAAGCTACACACCGGTTTGGGGCCAAAATCAAAGGCCGAAATGGAAGTCGACAATTGAGCAACTTCGAATGTGGAGACGGCCTAGCACACCGCAAGTACGTGTATGTCATCTACTTGCATTTCTTTTATCGAAATGGCCGCCCACCCATTTCGAATCTTGTTGCTGAATTTGTGTTCAGATTTGAAAATGGCCATGGCGCCATTTGATGTCCAGTAGCTTACATTAGGGTCTTGTTCTTGGCAAATGGCGCCATCGCGCCATTTGATGTCTATTGTCCTATTTTTGGGTATTGTTGTTTGCAAATTATCAATCAGCCATTTGATGTCCATTAGCTTACATTAGGGGCCATGGTTGATTAAATGGCTTCATGGCGCGTTTAATGTTCATTAGCTTACAATAGGGTATTGTTGGCAAATGGTCTTCTTGTTGGAAAATGGCGCCACCGCGCCATTTGATGTCTATTGTCTTACATTAGGGTCCTGTGGTTGACAAATGGCGCCATGGCGCCGTTTCATGTTTTGTAGCTTAGAATGGTGTATTGTTGTTGGAAAATGGTCTTCTTGTTGAAAAATAGCGCTACCGCGCCATTTGATGTCTATTGTCTTACATTAGGGACCTGTGGTTGACAAATGGCGCCATGGCGCCGTTTAACGTTCATTAGCTTACAATATTGTATTGTTGTAGGCAAATGGTCTTCTTGTTGGCAAATGGCGCGACCGCGCCATTTGATGTCTATTGTCTTACATTAGGGTCTTGTTGATTGCAAATGGCGCTATCGCGCCATCTGATGTCTATTATCTTACATTTGTGTAGATTGCAATGAACTTAGATGCAAATGGCGCCATGGCGCCATTTGCTTAGTCGTCTGGTCTGTCTACTTGTTTCAGTCAGAGTTATTGATGCCTTTGTTGCTGATGCTTCTTTGTTGCAGCTATGTTATGTTCAGAAACACAATTTCAATCTGACCAGACTATCATGCTGACAGATAGGAACTGGTGCATGGAAATAATGCGGGTGAGCCCCTCCACCTCTACAGGCTTCGAAGGAGACTACTGGCTCACGCGATAAAGGAGACGGCCCCAGTAGCCGGAATTTACCAGCCGGGTATCTTGGTTAACATGAGGTTGACTAGCAAGAGCGGGCGCGAAGATTGGATCAGGGTGGTCTGTGAAGACACAGTGCAGCAGAAAATAATAGTCTACTATGTGGACTGGAAGTTTTATGATCCCACAATAATGTCTGCTAGTATAGCAAATGTAGCCGGGTTCGGCGAAAAGCAAGGCGGGCTCACCATCATACAACACTTTGAAGAAGCTGATATCGAGGGTCCACAAAGAAATCTTGAGGGGTTTTATGATTCTTCGCGAATCGCTTGAACGAAGTCGAAGAACTCGCTTTTTCGCTGTCAAGGCATTAGCCCAAACGTAAACTACCCGCCATTGTGGACACCTGTGGTGGCTGAAAACCGTTAGCGTGAAGAAAAAACCTATGAGGCACCGCACCTGCAAAATAAAAAAGACTCCTCATCCGCTAATCGAGGAAGATGGCCGTGAAGCCGAAAGCAAGGAAAGGCGCGGACAAGGGAAGGTGAAGAGAAAGGACCACGAAGATCCCCGATAAGGAAAAAGAAAGAGAAGAAGGAAAGGAAAGGAAAGAAAAGGAAAAGAAAGAAAGGAAGGAAAGGAAGAAGAAAGACAAGAAAGACAAGGAAAAGGACGGGAAAGGGAGGAAGGAAGAACAAAGCAAGGGAAAGGGGACGGAGAGGAAAGGGAACCAGAAGCAATAGAAGGGAAAAAGAAGAAGAAGCACAAGGGGGAGTCCTCTGAGAAGGAGAGGACACCTAAAAAACAGAGGAGAGACACTCGGACTCCAAGTCCTGATGGCAGTCCCAGACGGCATGAGAGGAGCGACGAGCACGCCAGAAGTGGTGGTGAAGTTCCAAGCCCATCACATATCGAAGATTCTGCAGGCACGCCGGCCAAAAGGGTCCCCATTAAGAAGACAGAGCCAAAGAAGCTCACATTAAGAATAGCTCAGCACTTGCTCGAGGTGCCTCCAAATCTTAAGGTGGAAAGATCAGAAGAGGAGAAGATGGCACAGAACACGTTACAGAAGATCATTGACCACCGCCATCTTTTTCCTCTGGGCATCACATTTATAAAACGAATAAATGTGTTCAGCCTATACCAAGGGCCTGCAAATCTGACGTCTAGGCCAAGAAATATGGAGCACGTCAAGACCTTAGTGGAATCCTTTCAAAGAGACCCACATCCGGTGTTTACTCCTGCGGACGTGATTCCATTCAATCCCCTCACAAAGAAACTACATCCTTGGAAAAATCGAGGATGACCTCATGGGGATGAACTATTACATAGTGAATGGCAATCATTCTGTTATGGCCGCCCAGCTTGTTTGTAGAAGACTCGGCACACCGAAGTCCCAAGAACAAATGGCAAAAATTTATGAGTATCGGAATTGCCAAGTCTTGTCTGGCACGGTGGACGAGCAAGAGTGCCTGCAGCTCAGTTGTGAAGTCAATGATATCGCTGCCAAGACTATCTTCAAGGAGCCTTTCATTGATAAAATAACCCAACTGCGGCAACAATATGCTCTTTGCGGGAAGCCTGATCCATCGGGACGCAGGCAATCTCGTTCAGAACCATACAAGGTACATCGTGTTTTACTTTTCTACTAGATTACCAAATTTGCTGAGGAAATGGCGCCACGGCGCCATTTGGTCACGCCACGAATGGCGCCACGGCGCCATTTGGTAAACAAATGGCACCGCGGCGCTATTTCATAATCATTTGCATTCAAAACTAACTTCTTCTTGTTTTCAGCGTTATCTGGCTTTGGCTGAAGTTACCATGCGTGGTAAGCAACCGAAAGATTTCAACCAGTGGGTCTTCATGCCAGAGGATATTTTTCAGCTATTCATGTCCCTTTGGAACTTGTGGAAATCTTGCAAGCTAAAAGATAATAAGGGACAGACTATTACCTGTAACTGGTCAAAAGAGTGCGACTACTTCAGTCAGACATACCTGAGGTGCATTAGGGGTATAGACTATGAAGACTGTCGGATTTTGTTCCAGGAGGTGCTGGATGGAAATACCTACGTGAAGGTCACCTCTGATTATACAGGCATTAGAGGAAATTTGAGATCTCATTTTATCCCCATAAGAATCCTCCAATGGAATGGCTACCCTCTATTAACTGCAATTAATGCAGCACCAACAACTTCAGTGCCGTTGTTTTTCCCCCATAACTTTTGATCCACTTGTCAAAATGTTGCGGCGTTTGTTGCATTAGATGCGGAATGAAAAGATCTTTCCAATGATATATGGTTATGATGTATTTCAATATGGTCATATGCGTTAGCCTTAAAAAAATATGATTTTTTGCTTATTTCTTATATATTTATATCGTAAAAGATGTATAAATGGGTTATCACTAGATAGATCTTGTGAAGACGAATCCATTGCTACAAATAGTTTTTGAATCGGAGTTCTGGATCAAAAGTTATAATGAAAAAATGATACTACAGAAGTTAGTTGCAGCTGCATTAATTACAGGCTGCCACATAATACTGGAATGAGATATACTGGAGCTCTTCTCTTATTGGACAGTTTAAAAAGCTGACATGGCATTTTAAGCATCCCTTAATGGGACAAAATGTGATCTCATTTTTCCTCTAATGTAAGCACTTAAGGGCAAAGACACTACGATCTATATCGTTCTTGAAGAAGGAGATTTTTGAATATGTGAAGGATAATTTTCCGAGGAAGTTTAAATCCTTCATCGATCTCAAGATCTTTAGCGGTGGCGGGCTTCGAGGACAAATGACCGATTTCCATGGCCACCTTGCATAGTAAGTGGGTTGAAGTTGGCGGACCAAGGAAGGAGTTTTCGTAACGTGCCACCGCCCTTGGCAAAATTCATACGCAATGCATCGCCTTGCGAGGGAGGATAATGAAGACTTCCGTTCGGGTTGAACTAACCGGACAGCGGGGGCAATTTGTTTGCAATCCCGTACCAAAGATCCTTGATAGCCCCGACACTAGAGGCATCACTCCAATGTGGGACAAGACCACTGCCTAATTTCTTTAATACGGTACCGTAAAGAACACCACAAACCGATTCTTTACGATAGTGGTCTTTGCAAGGCTAGAGCATAATTTTTTGATTTCATCTGTGTTGGATGATCTGGATTCCAGATCCATAGTTTTTATTGGCACGTATGAGGACGAATACAAAAATCCGCTGCCCGGGAGTTCGGGGAGGTCCATGCACTAGTGTAATGCCACAAAGATTCAAAGCCACTGCAGGTCCTCTTGTCGATGAAATTGACCTCAAATTCCCCTTCAACGATCATCCTCAAGAACCGCCACCGCCTCGTGCCCAACGCAAAGACGAAGAGGTGGAGACCGAGGCTATGGCGGTGGAAGCTCGCAACAGCAGATTCAGTACACCGCAAGGCTTGCGGGGGACATAATCATGAGAAACTAGCCGGGCCCGCCACATGCTCCTACCTACGTCTTGAAAAATGGTACCGCCAGGAACAGGGGTGTTTGATTACTTCTCCTGTGGTTCTTTTGGCCGGGCTTCATTGATGAATAAGAGATTTTGCATTGTCTTCGAAAGTGACCCGCTTAAGCATGAGTGCCTAAAGGGGATTCTTGATAGGCTTGACCGCCCCACGAATCCTATACTTTCAGCCAGCCTCGTGACCAGAGACAAGGTATCATTCTTGAAGAAACCAGATCCATCAAATACAGAGATGCCTGAAGCTCCACCCGATGTGGACTATGATGAGATCAAGAACGCACAATTCGATCTGGACATGCTTAATGATCCCACTTTCACTGCCACAGCGTTTGAGACCTTTCAGGTCGATCCTATGGGTGCTTCTTCTAGCCATGGCCCCGGGCGATCTTTGAACCCGATCCCCGATGTGGAACCCCGATCCCGATGTGGAACCCGATCCCGATGCGAAAGCCGATCCCCGATGAGGAACCCTGAATTTTGTGATTATAATATAAAATTGTACAATAATACTTTTGTAAAGAATCCCTTTTTGCCTGTTGTGGCAAAAATTTTGATATGCAAATTGGTGAATTTGGAAATTTTAACTAATTTTGTGATGTTATGTTTCTTTACCTTCTTTATATGCACTGTTAGTATTTTTAATGGCGCCAATAAATGACACTTTAGAGGCATATTTTTTCTTAATGGCGCTATAATTGCTTAAAAAATTGGCATTAAATGAACTAAAAAAGATTTTCGTATCTAATTGGAATCACGAAATTTCCCATTTTAATGAAATTGTGCTTATTTGTAGAGCTAACATATGCATTGCTTTTGTGAATAGTACAATGCATCTATGATACTGCATGCAGTTCAAAATATGTTTTCCTTAACTCTCAGTACTAGGCAGTTCTTTACATAATTAGTTAAGGCATATGCAGAGTACAGTGCTATTAATAATGTTTTTGAAGACCTGCTAGCTATGATGGTCATAGGGCAGAGGCAGACCTGGACCACTTGGAAAGTTAAGTTTGCATAATTATTGTATGGTGGTCATATTACTGACATGGAATTAAATGATGGCCACTCATAAGCTCAACAGGACCTATGCATCCTAGCTGAACTTAAAAGTGGATGCATTAGGTGTAATCTGCAATTTTACCAGAAGCACAGGGCACCTTTTGAACAGTATAATTATGGGCATGTTATTTACTTTGCCTTCGTTCTAAATGCATGAAAATCTTTTATCCTTGTTTTCTGTAGGTTACAAGCAAGGTGAAGGGTGTTGAACTTAAAAGACCCCATGACACCTGCTACCCAGTGCATGACAACCATGACTAATGCTTGTTTTTGTTCTTGTGGTGCAGGTAACAGGGTCTTTTACTCCTTGCTATGTTTCGTTATTCTTGTTACGAATATTTCAAAGACTGCTCAAGACAGTTTCTGCTCAAGACATTTTCTGATTCTAAAAAATGTTTAAAACATTTTAAATGACATTGGAAATGGCGTTAATTGTACATGGTATTTTGTAATGCTTCTGCCACAAATGCAAGTAATGATGGTTTGCTTTCGTCCATACAAGGTACTTCTTTATTTAAATGATTACAACTTTTTAAGATGGCTGAGGATGTGTAAGATTTTTATAATTATTAATGGAAAGTATTTTTCGTAACCATGTCTTTGGCCTAAGTACAATTACACCTGGTTGGACTTAGGGCTGCTTATTGAATCATGACTTGTTCTTGCAAAGGTCATTTCATGATTAAAAGTCTTGAAGGTCTTAGGACTTGATGGATTTCAAAGGTTTTTTTTTTATTATTTATATTCTGCTTAAGTAGTGAAGACCCTAAATTGTAGAGCCAAATCAGCATTTGACAAGACCCTTGTGACGTTCCAGTATAACATACGGTCTGAATACATATAATACATATATTATACCGCCACGTCACACGTACATGTCACAATTGACATGTACTTGCGAGCCGTATAAGGTTGCACCTAGGGGGCAAGAGTTGCACCTAGGGGGCAACCTCGAATATTGTGCATGTTACACACAATAATAAACCCCATGGACCCCATTGCCAAATGGCTAAATCCCATTTGGCCAATGTCTAACCTAACCCTAAGGGTTTCTATATAAGGGTTTTCCCCTTAAACCCTAAACCTTTTCTTCTCTTTGCATTTAGGGTTTTCCTTGAGCTCATTTCCTTCTTTTCGCATTTGGGGTTCTCTTTGAGCCATTTCGCCAAACCAAAGACTTTCGAATTTGCATTGCCAGTCTCAAAAGCCGCCCTTGCACAATAGATCTTGGAGTAGCAAGAGTCTTCAACAGGATCGGGAGCATGGACGCCCCCGAGGATCGGAGCAAGCCAGGTGCCAGGTAAATGGTCATTCTATTGTGCAAAGCCATCTTTTAGCTGGGCAATGAGCTGGTTTAGCATGTTAGTTTAGATTTAGAGGCCTTATAGGTCCCGAGATCATAAGCCCTAACAAAGGAACCTAACTGGATGTTTAGGTAGATAGATTAGATGATATTCTTCATTTCAGTTCTGTGATGATGTTGGTATTTCATTCTGTGACCTCCATGTATTGGGAAGGGGGGTAGAGACCCTAAGAGCCTTGTAGAAGATGATCCTAGAATAGCATCATTAGTAACCAATTATTGCGGCCTGTGCACAGGAGCCCATCGGGTTGTGGGTTGAGGGGCTAGACCGGCAGAACAATGGGGTACTTGTCCCAACACAGAACGACCCCTCTGATGTGTAAAGCCTACCGGGGATCCCTGTGGACTAGGCTTAATGGCTTGCCACTGCGTGTGGGCAAGGCATGAGCTCGACACCCGTGGAGTGATGCGTCACTCTCCATTGGGTTCAAGTCAAATAAGGGCAATGGCCCTCTAGTCACCTGTGTTGGGCATGGAAGTCCCTGGAGGAGAGGCGACTCTCTTCCCGCCTCATCGTGGTTGGGGAGATGCAACCCAAAGGTAGCCCTTTTGGCTATGCACCGGCGGCTATGGTCGGTCCCAACACTTTTCAACCCAATCTGCGAAGTGTGCACAGGAGGGGCGGATGGAGTGGACTACCCAACAGCCATGTTCTTTTGCCAGCCAAATCCATTGCCATGAATTCTGTCTGCAATGACTTATGGAGGCAAGCCGTCAATCGAACCCCTTGAGTCAGAGCCCTGGGTAGGATTCCCCATGTTGCTATTGTTCATGTTGATGTTGTTGTATATGTGATGATTATGATGCGTTCACCCTTCGAGGTGATTGTATTTATATACTATTTGTATGTGCTCATGTTTGTTTATTCACGCTTTCGCAGCTAGGTCGACCCGATGGGAGACGGGTGAATGACACATCCACTCTTCCCTTGCTGGCTCATTCCACTGGGAGTGGTGTCAGGTGGATGGCCCCTGCCAGTTTGGCTGTCAGGGGGAATGCTCCTCCTTCGGATACGATGTGTGCATCGTATAAGGCGTAGGGGACGTCACAGTGGTATCAGAGCATGATCTTGGTAGACCAAGATCGAGCACTGACCATTTTTCCCATAGGACTAACAGTAGACTCAAGTCTTGGGAAATAGCCACCCAAGCAGAAACCTCGAAAATTGGAAATTTTTTTCCAATTTCTTGTGTAGTAAATAGGTTAATGCTAAGTTAGTAATAAGTTTTAGCAAAAACCCAACCTAAATTGTCCAAAAAGAGGTAACCTCTCACAGAGTGCGCCCAGACCAATTTTGACCATGCTCAGAATTGCTCCCCGCGCACTGTGTGAGTGGTGGACCCATGTTAACCTAGTTAGATGCATAATTTAGCTAATCTAACAGTGCAGTTCAGCTTATTATTTAGATTCTAGCTAGTTTTGAATGTTAAAACAGAGGTGACCCCTCATAGAGTGCCCGCACCAATTACTCGCCTATGCTCGGCCGCTTCACAAGCATTGTGTGAGTGGCTTTTTGACTAAATAAACCTAATGTACTCCTCATATCTACACTAATACCTTTTAGATTGGCCCAATATGGAATTACAGGTCCAAATCCTAAATTTCCCCTACCTATAAGTAGAAAATTAGAGTTCCTCATTTGTCCTCAGCGCCTTCAGAGAACAGCTCATCCCCGAAGACGATTTTTAGGCACACGAGCTCAGATTGCTTCAAACCAAGACATGGCCCGCACCAAACAAACTGCCCAAATTGTAGTGCCCCCTGGTCACACCAAATTCAAGAGCTGGCAGCGCAAATGAGAAGGTCTGGCCGCTCAAAATCGAGCTAGGCGAGGACATAAGGAGAAAGCAACTCTAGACGCCAGGGAGCAGCCATAGGAGACCACAGAGGAGCAACAGGCACAAGCACATGAGGAGGAGCAGGCCAAGCACGAGAAGGAGCCGAGCAGCCCAACAGAGCTCGACCTCGACGAGGAGGAAGCTGCAGAAGTGTTGAGTAGGGAGCTCGAGAGGGAGCTTGCAAAGCTCGACAAGAAGAGCAAGAAAAGGAAGAGAGATGGCGAGCAGACAGAGGAAAAGAAGTCGAAAGAAGAGCGCCGCAGGGAGAAGGAGGAGCGACGCAAGAGGAGGGAGGAAAAGAAGCGTAAGAAAGAAAAAGAGAAAAGAGAAGGGAGGAGCGGCGGGCGAGGACGAGAAGGGCAAAGGCCCCGAACCGCCCAAAGAGCCAAAAGGAAGCTGAAAACGACTCCGGCTAAAGGAGTCGTTATTCAGAGCTAGACCCCGAAAGCATCCATCCTCATCCCATTAATCGAAGTCGATGAGGAAAGAAGGGTTCCCACCCCACCGAGGGCTCGTCAACCCCCAATGCGTGGTTCCAGCTAATGAAGAGGAGAGGAGCGTAGCGTAGGTACCCCCGCATTAAGCGGCCTTCACCGGGCACCCGAGCAATGACAACAAGAAGCCGAGGTCGCAATAGTTCTACGTGACTCAAGCACGAGCTTGAGTACAGGAAGAAGGTAAAGGAGTACACCCAGTACATGAAAATGTACGAGGCGTACTCCAAATATTACGAGGAGCACAAGGTCACATATGTCGAAGGAGGCAGGCCAACAAAGAAGAACACCCCGAAGTCAGCCACCGAGAGACCGAGCCTCGAGGAAACGTGATTAGAAGAAAGGCTGACTCACGTTTTTCCAGAGCTGCTCGGGAGATTAGACATTTCCAGAGGAGCTATGGACTTTTGATACCAAGAGCCCCCTTCGCGAGACTCACTCGCAAAATATTACAAGAATTCGACAACACAAAGAGGGTCACGGATAACATGCTACTAGTGCTCCAGGAGGCAGCCGAGCAGCACGTAGTCCAATACTTTGAAGACTCGGTAGCGTGTGCAATCTATACCAAAAGGGTGACATGCATGCCCAAGGACATGAAGCTAGCTAAATACATAAAGAAGGAATATTATTAATTCTGTTGTAAATAATTTTTGTAAATACAAATTTATAATTTTGTTGAATTAATGTGTTAAATCATGTTTAAGTAGGGTGTATTACTAAGTCCTGCATTTGAAATTAACAAATTTGGAGCAAAACTCAGTGTTTTTGGCCCCACCTCTCATAGAATGCGCCCAGACCACTTTTGACCATGCTCAAAAGTGCTCCCCGCGCACTGTGTGAGTGGTCAAGCACTGATCTATGCCAAAACTTGTCCAAATGCAGAAAGTGAGGATACCATTCGACTCAGCTCACTTTGTTTAGAAGGATTTGACCCTTAGATTGTAGAAATTGACCAACCCAAACTCAAATGGAGCCCCACCCCTCACAGAGTGCGCCCAGACCACTTTTGACCAGGCTCAAAAGTGCTCCCCGCACACTGTGTGAGTCGTCGAGCACTGATCTAGGCGAAAACTTGTCCAAATGAAGCAAGTAAGGACACAATCCCACCTATCTCGATGAGATATGCAGGATTCTATCCTTAGTTTGCATGTGTGGCATCATCTTTGACCCAAACAAGGCCCCACCCCTCACAGAGTGTGCCCAAACCACTTTTGCCCATCCTCAAAAGTGCTCCTCGCACACTGTGTGAGTGGTCACACTTAAATTGTCCTAACTTGGCCTAACTTTCACCAAATTAGATGGAATTTGTTGCTATAGGACCCCTAGGATGCACTCCTTAGCATGATTGACCAGGGAAAATTTTAAAGGACCTATAATTTTGTATAAGTATAATGAATTGGCCATTCCTTGTAAAATATGCCCCCAAAAGTGTAGCCTAAACTGGCCATTTTTTCTATTTTTTTCTAATGTGGCTGCAACCCAATTGGCGATTTTTGAACCAAATATCTAATAATGTGTAGCTCAAATGGCGACTTTTAGCTAGATTCTTATTAACTATAGAGCTAGTTGCCCAAACATATAGAAGTCGCTACCCTATATAAATGTGTTAAGTTACATGTTGTATGAATTTGAATGTATTTCAATAATGCACAGCTTGCTAGTAGGGAGAATCAGAAATCGGATGCCGGAGTCTTCATAAAGAGGATTGAAAAGTGCCTCGACATTTGATTTTCCATAAAAGCGGGATTATTTTTAGGAATAATAAAAATAAATATATAGGAATAAAAATTTCTAATAATGTTGACCCCCCATAAGTGAAAATTTATGAGGGGGCCTCTTAATGGGTTAAGATTTGGCGAACTTAAGCCAGTACAGGATTTGGCCAAGTGGCCTAAATGGCCATTCCATAAGCACATCTAGTTCTCACTTGGGACTAAATTGGCCCCAAAGTCAATACCACTCCAATTAGCAAACATCTAATTGGCCATTCTAATGTCGTAATAGGCAATAAAGTGCCGCAAAATGGCGAATCTGCAGGTAGTCCATAGGTAAGGCATCCTACTCAAGCCGGCCGTCGCATTTTGCCTGAACCTGTAATTTGTGGCCAAATGGCCTGCCGGGGCCACTAAAATTTTCGCTGTGATTGACCTGTCTTTTGTATAGTAATACCTTAGAATCATAGGTTTTCCCCAAACCCTAAAATCTCCCAAAATTAGGGTTTTGCCTATAAGTAGACCACAGCCCTCATAGCATTGAGCATCTTCGACTTCATGAGTCCCTATAGGCGGCAGGCGATTGGCGTGACTCTGACCTATACATCGAAAAAGGAGGATTGAAGACTTGTTGACCGCACTTCAAGGAGGCACGACCACAAATATCCTCAGGAACGTAGGGCGAACAATCGGCACAGCCCAAGTCAAGAAATTTTTGGAGGACAACCCCGATTATTTGAAGAAATTCCAAGAATAGAATTAAAAATATTTTTAATTTCTATGACTAACTCCTTGAATGTATAAGTATTATTATATTCATGAATGTAAATGATAATCCCAATTATGTTCTCTTGATATATTTTGTCCCCACAATTATATCATCAAACAACCAATGCAATGACCAAATCAACGAACTAATCATCAGAGTGTAATCTAATGTGTATGCAGCTAGAGTACCTAGGAATGTTGAGGGACAAGGGCAACATGACCAAGAGCACACTCCACCAAGGCCATTCCAACCAAGAAATATGTACCAGGACTTCGAAGCACCAACCCCAGAGCAGGAGATATCCTAGATAAATTCGAACATCCATGAGATAAGAGCACTGTTGGCGGGAGCAGCAACAGGGGGACCAGACCAGAACGTTCAATTGCCTGAGACACCAGCCGATCGAGCAGCTAAACCAAAGAAGAGAAGCCGGAGAAGGAGGTCAACCAGCACAGAGTCCTCTGACTCTAGTTCCGACTCCGACTCTGAGTCAAAAGAGCAGGAGGATGGGCGACGGGACCATAGGGATGGCCCTAACCGTGATAGGGATAGGACACAAGCTGACTATCAGAAGAAGGTTGATTCAGTGCTCAATAATGTATGGAAAGCAAGAAAGTTGGAGCAATTCTCGGGAGATAACAGGTCCGGGATGGAGGCAGAAGCATGGTTAGACGAGATGAGAGAGTATGGCAATGCCTACAACATGAAAGATAAGGACAAAGGCAGAGTGGCAACAGCTAACTTTAAGGGAGCAACTAGGATCTAGTGGAAGGGCTATTCCAAAGCCCATGGCTTGAGTAGCGACAGCTGCAGATTCAAGAAGTTTGCCCAGGCATTCAAGCGGCATTATGTACCAAGGGAGCACAAGTGTCACGTGATGCAGCAGTTTTACAGGTTGCAACAGGGCAACAAATCAGTTCAGAAATACACGGAGGAATTCATGAGACTAAGGCTTTATGTGCCCAAGTTGAGCGAAAGGCACGCAGTAGAGGGTTATATAGAAGGGTTGAATGAAGAGATCCGAAAGCTACTAAGAGCAATAAACCCTAGGACGATGTCAGAAAGTGGAATCCAAGGCAGCAAGCTTGCATGGAACGGGACCCCAAGAGAGGACCGAGGCAGCAATACTATCAGGATAAAGGAAAGGGCACGGGAGGCTATAGTCCAAAAGCGGCAAGCCCAGCAGCTAGCAGACCACAATACAACGCAAATCATGGGAAGCAGGGCAATGCAAACTTTGGCAGGCAAGATAAGAAGCAGGTGACCTTCAAAGAGCAAGGAGGGGGTTCCAACTATTCAATGGCATTGAGACAATTTTTGCAATCCATTCCCAAAGAGAAGAAGCAGGAGCGTATAGAAAAGCAGTTGTGCTTTAGGTGTTTCCAGCCAGGGCATAGGACAAACAACTGCCCCTTGATGATGAACGCGGCATTAGCGGAGATGGGATAGGGAGACACCCACGGATCTTGACACGCGGCGATGCACCAGACTATATCCAGGGTGAGTGCCATATTTTTGCCGCCATTGACACTGAGAACGCTGAAAGCCAGTATCAAGTCATCTCGACAACTGGGAAAGCCAAAGCAAAATCTTTCATAGTCTTGATAGATACAGGGAGCACCCATAACTTTGCATCGCCAAGAATGGTACAGACGTTGAAGCTGAAGCCGTTGAAGTCAAAGCCTAGGCCAGTTGTGTTGGCTAGTGGGGGCAATCAGGCACACACCAGGGAAGAGGATCAACTTCAACGTAGACTTGCCGGGAATCAATGTAGCATTGGAAGCCGAAGTGATGAACATCGACAAATATGATTTGATAATAGGAATGGAGTATCTTGGACTAGCAGGAGCCATCATTGATTGTGGGAAGCGGAATGTGACCTTAACAACGCCGGAAGGCAAGATCATTGAGATAACAGGTAAAGAAGTCACACCAATTATGCAATGCATGTCTAGTAAGAAATTACTTAAATGCATAAGAAAGGAGCAAGTGGCCTACGTCTTCAAACTCCAAGCTGAGGAGGAAGAGACAGAGGAAGAGAAAGACAAGCTTCCAAAGCCGATAGCAAAGTTGGTGAAGGAATTCCATGACTTGTTTCCTGATGAGATCAAGCAGCTTCCACCCTATAGAGGAGTCGAGTGTGAAATAGCACTTGAACCAGGGACTAAGCCAACAAGCAAGGCACCTTATAGAATGTCGACATAAGAGTTGACGGAATTGAAAAAGCAACTGCAAGAATTGCTAGACCTAGGGTTCATAAGACCTAGTGTCTCTCCTTTTGGAGCGCCTATCCTTTTTATGAAGAAGAAGGATGGAAGTCTTAGGATGTGCATTGACTACCGTCAATTAAATAAGCACACCATTAAGAATAAGTATGCAGTGCCTAGATCAGATGATCTCATGGACCAGTTGCAGGGAGCGAAGGTCTTTTCTAAGATAGACTTGAGGTCAGGATATCATCAGATAAGAATCAAAGAAATGGACATCCACAAGTCGGCCTTCAGAACAAGATACGGCCACTATGAGTTCACGGTCATGCCATTCGGTTTATCTAATGCTCCGGCAACTTTTATAAGGCTTATGAACGATGTTTTCCGTGAATTCCTAGATTCTTTCATCATAGTCTTCTTTGACGACATCCTAGTTTACAGCAAGTCTTTGGAGGAACATGCCCAACACTTGAGGAAGGTACTTGAGAAGTTGAAGAGGCATCAACTCTTTATCCAAGTGCCACTTCGCAACAGAAAGAGTCGAGTACTTAGGGCATGTGATCACAACAGAAGGCATCTCCACCGACCCTGTGAAGATTGAAGCAGTGATTGATTGGCCCGCACTGAAGAACACACATGAAGTGAGGAGCTTCCTCGGCCTAGCAGGCTATTATAGAAGGTTCGTCAAGAACTTTGCCAAGGTAGCAGCGCCATTGACGGACCTCACCAAAGTAGGGAAGGTAAAGGATTGGGCAACTCATTGGCAAAGAAAGGCCCAGAAAGCATTTGACACATTGAAGGAAGCATTGACAACGGCGCCAGTTTTGGTCTTGCCAGATCCAGCCAAAGACAAGCTTGTGGCGACAGACGCTAGCAGGATAGCAACAGGTGCAGTCCTCATGCAGGAGGAAAGGGTAATGGCCTATGACTCGAAGAAGATGAATGAGGCAGAGCAGCGCTACCCGACGCATGATCAGGAGCTTCTGGCTATAGTAAGAGCTTTAAGAATTTGGAGGCACTATCTGTTGGGAAGAAGATTCCAGCTAGATACGGATCATCAAAGCCTTCAATACATATTTACACAACCACTCCTCAATTTGAGGCAAACGAGGTGGATGGAATTCCTTGAAGAATATGACTTCGAGATAACTTATAAGCCAGGCAAGCTCAACGTGATTCTGAATCGCTTTCTAGGAAGCCATTGAAGACGAGGACGCATTGTAATGCCATATCAACGCTCACAAGTGAGTATGGTAAGAAAATCGAAGAAACCTTGCCAACAGATCCAGACTTTAAAGAAGTTTGGGCAAGTCTTTGTAAGGAGGCCAGAGCAGATAAAGAAAGGGAGGCCTTCAAGAACTATATAAAGGAAGGAAACCTCCTATACCATAAAAACAAGTTGTGTGTACCTGAAACCTCGGAAGTAAGGAAATTAATCCTCCATGATACACACAATAGCCCTATAGCTGGCCATGTAGGGTTTATGAAGATGTACTTCAAGATTAGAAGCAGCTATTTCTGGCCCGGCATGAAGAAGCAGATAGCAAGGTACATCCGTGAGTGCCAGATATGCCAGCAAACAAAGGCGGAGCAGCTCCGAATTCAGAGTAAAAATTATGAGCACCTAGTATATTTTATTTTATTAACTATGGGCGATTTTTTAATATAATAATATTTTTATTAATTATTGTGTGGGCGATTTTGTTATATCAAAACTTTTATTAAGTTATATATGGGCAGTTTTTTTTTAAATAAAAATCTTAAGCTTATTTTGATGGACAATTAAATTTACAATACAAGTTTAAGTTTTTTGTTCTTTCGCCTTACCTTTTTCCACAAATTCAATACAAACTATAAACCACAAGTTCAATACAAAACTATAAAATACTCATTAACGAAGCTTATTGGTTGAATAGACAACTTACTTTCGTTGTACTTGCCAAAAATTGGCATCACATGAAATATCACCCCCAATGTCTTCCACACCAATTGTTTTCTCTGATGATGATGTACCAATTGTTGTTGTGCCTACTGGATAAACGTTTCTTATGCCTCTTCTTGTACATGCAGACTTCCATAATTCAAATGCCCTGTCATATGGAAAGATATCGACTCTGTAGCTCGTCTTATACAACCTTATCGTTGTATCCAAATTCTCATCCAATCTGTTGCGAAGCTGGTTTTTGACAAAGGTCATCGTAGTAAATGTTCTTTCATCCTCAACAGAGCCTAATATCATACTCAAGCACAACTTAGCCAATTTATAATACTCGCCCATAGCTTCTTTCAAGTATGTACTCTCTTCTAAACTTTGCCACAACCTAGTTCTGACACCAAATTCGATAGGTTTGGCTAATGCTTTGAACCCAGCAAAGCCATTGTTACATAAAATGCGCTGATTGTAGATATAAAGCATTAGCATCAATCAATCCATTTATTTCGATCCCATCTACCAACGCCTTCTTACCAAAATGTTAATTGAAAACCTCAAGCTTATATTCAAAAGAAGCTAAGGTTGATTACGGAGAGTTGCAACTATTCCATGCAAGTGGAAAAATAATACCCATTGCATCTAATATTTTATCCGGAGGAAATGCCTTACGAGCTCACTTGCTAAAGATGTGGCAACCTTATGCAACTTCACTTTCACCTTGCTGACCAATGCATCAAAATCAGACTTCTTCAAACCCTTCTTATGCCTATTAATTTGAGCTTTCAGCACAATCATGTGGTCTTTTACAGAAATGCACAAATCTTAAACTTCAAAAAACTGCTAGCACTCCCAACATCAAGAACTTGATTAAGCTTATAGAAAGGGCACTTACCTTTCTTATTTTTTCGTATGAAACAATCTTCTCCGACGTACATATTGTCCAATGAGAAGCAAACTCCTCGCCTTGCACATGCATACTCTGGAATGAACAATGTCTTCTCTTGTGCAATTTTTATCAGCATGTTCAATTGATCCATCATTGGAAGCATTGCATACAAAACAACAAGTGCTTCAGCATCACTTAATAGAGCTAACAGTTGCGCGGCCTTTACCTTTGTGCTGGAACTATTGTAACATACTCATCTGCTAGTCTTTGTGCAGGTCCATGAATGGAAATCCACCTAGTATCAATGTCTTTAAGCAATTTTTTACCTTCTGTCAGGCCAAAAGAGAAGTTTGAAAAGTACTTGAGTCTCTTAGGACTCTTACAAAAAAAATTATAAGAAGTCCTTATTAATGTCTCCACCTTTTTAGATCCTTTGAAAAATCAGAACATATTTGGTATGACAAATTAGTACGATATGCCATGCAATGAATTGATATACTATAAGGCATGATTGAGTTCTTAAGCCTCACTCCCAAACCGCCTCTACACCCGGCCATTACACTAGCTCCATCAGCACCAAAACATACAAATTTGTGGCAATCAAATTTGCTAAAACCAGCCACATTCTGCAAGCATTTTAAGACCTCTTCATATATACTTTCTGCAGTTGAATATTTTGGCAGCTTAATCATGGACAAAAAATCAGACTTGCGCTCATATCTACATGTAGAATATACATGTATAGTTGTATACATAGCCATGACGTATTATCTCGAGCTGTATATTCATCAAGAAATGGAGCTTTTTGCATTACCTCCCGTAAATTCTGCTTCACTACTTCACTCATATAAGTGGCAAACTCCCATCCAAGTGGCTCAGACCAATGTGTTGTTGAACAATTTTGCAAAGAATTTGCTAAACAGAAATCTCTAAAGGAGCTATATCCATGCATAGGACTTCCAGCATTCAGCAACGTAAAAATAGCTCCCATTTGAATGGATTTTGCATCTAATTCAACCATGTTAGACTTCGATAGTGCAGTTTGTATTGGAGTTGCACATGTCTCCTTGAACAAATTTATTGTCCTCCATCGTTCATACAACTCAGCACTTTTAACATGATAGGATTGATCTGCTGTCTTGTAAATCACAATCTCCTTTTGTACACCACTTTCTTCTACTACTTTCACCACTTTGCCTACATGTTTATAGATGGAATCCTTCTTGGCCTGAATAGGATGTGACGTTCGGGGCGATTATCGATCCCGGGGCGTATACCGTCTTGCCTCGACAGCGTACCGCCACTCCGGGCGTAATGCGTAGCGTGTAGCTAGGTTAGTAGCCCTAGGGGGCAGCAGCGGAGTGTGCATTTATTAATGCACATTAAACAATGTGCACATTCACTTGGTGCACATTTTTTCCCATAGGGCCATTTCATGCCAAGTGGGCCACACCCATAGGTGCAATTAATGTGCACATCTTTCAATGTACACATTCATTAATGTGCACACATTTCCATGTGGGCACATTTGGCCACCTAGCCCTTAAAGGCAAGTGGGCCCATTTCCAATTATCCCACATGCCAAAAGGGGATAATTGGAAACCCTAGCCAACCCCCTTGTCTATTTAGGGTGAGAAACCCTAACTTGCCCATTTTCGTTTCTAGGGCTTTAGAACTCTGTTTTGGCTGCCTCAACAGCCAAAACCGCCTCCCGAACTTCTGCTGGGAGAATTGCACCATTAGTTTCCCTTGATTGAACGGCGTTTGTGAGGGATGGTCGAGCTCGGTCGGGAGGAGCCACTCAAGGATCGGTATTTGGCCAATTAGATAGTCTAAACCCTATTTGGGTCATAGAATCAGTGGGTTTAGCCTATTAAATTGCCCATAGCAGCCTTCTAGATCTCTAGATGCCCGACCTCTAACTAAAGAACCTAACTCTATGATGTAGATTAGATATAGTTCTTTAGTTCTTACGTGATGTATGTGGATGATGTTTCTCTATGAACTCCTTGTATTGGGAAGGGGGTAGAGACCTAAAAGCTTGGTAGTAGATGCTCCTAGAGTAGCCTCTCTAGCACACAATAGATTCGGCACGTGTACAAGAGCCACACACCGGGTTGTGGGTGAAGGGGCCGGCAGGGCGAGAAGGAGGTTCATGTCCTGACTCTTGAGCGATCCCTCACGGTGTGTAAAGCCTACCGGGGATCATTGTGACTAGGTCTGATGGCTTGCCAGCTGCGTGTGGGCAAGGCATGGGCTCATTTCAGTGAAGTGGTGTTCACTTTCCGGTGGGTTCCCCGGTCGAGAAGAAGGGCGGTGGCCCTCTAGTCACCTTAGTCGACATGTAGACCTCACGGAGGGAGTGATCCCTACCCCGCCCCATCGGGCGGGAGGATGAACCCGGGGAATAGCCCTTTTGGCTATGCATCCGGCGAGGCCTCTGATCGGGTCCCAACACTTTTCAACCTACTCGCAAAGTGTGCACGGGGAGAGGCGGTCTGATGGACAACCCTATGCCACGTTTCTTAGGCCAGCCAAATCCATTGCCATGAATTCATGCGCAATGATCTCCGAGACCAAAGCCGTCGGTCATTCCCTTGAGTCTGAGCTTTGGGTAGAACTCCCCATATGTATTGTGCTCACCTTGTTTATGCATATGTGATGGACCACCCTTCGGTGGCTATGTGCTTATGTTATGTCTTGACATGTATGTTTACGCTTCGCGACTAGGTAGACCCGAGGGGAGGCGGGGTAAATGGCCCCTTCACTCTTCCCCAACCGGAACCCGCGGTTCTGCGGTGTTATGTGGAGGGCCACATGTCGGCATGGAGCTGGTATGGGGATGAACTCTGTTTGTATCACGGTGAGTGCAATTATCACGGTAGAGGGGGGTCCGCGGTGGTATCGAGCAATGTTCTTGGTGACCAAGAGCAAAGCGACCATGTTCCCAGTAGTACTAACTTGATAGGATCCTTAAACCTCGAAAAATGGGAAATTTTTTTTTTCTCATTTTGTAGTTTTGCTAAGCTAGTAACAGTTAAAATGAATAAAAAACGTAATAAGACTAAAATTGGTGAGCCAACATCCAAAAGTAGGGTGGTCTCACCGCGTCGCGCCAGACGATTTTGAGATTCTCAAAATCGGGCTGGGCGCAACGTGTGAGACATTCAGCTTAATCGCTTAAAAAGTCATAAATCACAGTAAAATAACTTGATAAATCTAAATTTAAGCTAAGAATCATTAGAATTGGCATGTTACATGTTTTAAAAAGTACAAAATTTAGTAATGGGTCCCACCATGTCTCCACGTCAGCGCCGGGGACAGATTTTGAGATTCTCAAAATCGGGCTGGGAGCAACGTGTGAGACCTTGCTTAATTAGGGGATTTAGATGTTTTAAGCAACCCAAAAAGGTAGTTTAAAAGTTGACCTAAAATTGACCCCTATAAATAGACCTAGACCCCTCCCATTTCCACGTTCTTTCCTTAGAAAAATTGCTCGTGTCCGCCAAGGCGATCTTCCGACTTAGCTCCGATCGGCGAACGCCACCAAATGATGGCCCCGCACTAAACAGATCTCTAAGGAAGCTCTTAGCCAAGTGATCCCTCCAGTCCGTCCGTCTCGTCAGAGAGTCCTTCGAGAACGCTCTCCATGAAGGCTAATCTTCTTCGGAACGACCATACACGAGCTCATAGGAAGACCTAATCGGCCCGACATCATGCACCAAATCTTTGAGGAGATCGCAGGAGTGAGGAAGAAGGTGGAGCAGCTGGAGCGTGGCTAGGAAGGCCAACAGCCCAGAGCAACCCCTACCGAGACCCACCCCACGTGAGGAACAAGGGAGAGAAGAAGAAGCAGCCACTTCTTTAGCCCCGCTAAGAAGCATATCTTATGCCAGCTTCATCGCTAGTACGAGGCCAAAGAGTACGCCGGAGCAAAGGGACTAAGAGTTGAAGACGACCGACCACCGCCAAGAAGTCAAGAAGAGGGAAGGCCAAAGCCATATGCGTTAGAGGGAAGGTCGCGAAGGCCTGGCTCGCAAGCGAGGGATCAACATCAATGAACCATCAGGCGAAGAGACCCCGCCCTCTACCGACGACTCGGACGAGGACTACGTGCCCGGCATGGAAGGAGCGAGCTCGTCAAAACCCCGGCCTGTAGAGAAGGAAGTGCCCCAAATGTGCACACAGGGCGGGGAGGAGGTCGGACGAAGCTAAGCCCCACCTTTCCCGACGTGGGATAGGGTTAAAGCCCCGCGACCACAATGGGAGGCATATGTGATAGACCCTGTCAAGGTCTATCAGAAGAGAATTAAGGAGCACAGCACCTACATGGAGAAGTGGGAGGCATACAATGCTTACTTTCAGGAGCATCGGGTGAGGGCAGTCGAAGGTGGAGTACCCCCGAAGCAGACTCTGAAGCCACCCCCACCAAAGCCCAAGCCTCCCAGAGCACCAGGAAAGAAGCGGGCCGGCAAGAAGAAGCTGGAGAACAGAGCCCTCAAGGAAATCCAGCACTTCCAGAGGAGCTACGGACTCTTGATTCCCCGGGCACCGTTTCAACGTTTGGTCCGCGAGGTCACAGCACTTTGAAGATTCGACGGCCTGCACGGTACACGCAAAGAGGGTCACCCTCATGAAGCAGGATATGCATCTTGCCAGTCACATCAAGGGGGAACGCCCTTGAAGATCTTGTAAATAACGAACAATTTTGTTAATATAAAGAATTTTTGTGTAATTAATGTGTCTGATCTAGCTTAATTAAGTTAAGTTAGAGAATTCTAGTCTTTTGTTTTAGTTAATTTGGAACTTTGAGCAAAATTGAGACGATGTCTCTGCGTCGGCGCCGGGGGCGATTTTGAGATTCTCAAAATCGGGCCGGGCAACGCGTGTGAACCATGCCCAAAAATGCCCAAAACAGCTCCAAATCGACCAAATAAGGAGTCAATTCTGCCTAACTCGACGAGTTTAGTGGAATTACAGCCTTAGATTATTCAAATTGATTAAGTCTAGCCCATTTAGGACCCATGTCTCACACGTCGCGCCAGGACAGAAAATGAGATTCTCAAAATCGGTGGGCATAGCGTGTGAGACCTCACCTATTTTCTTCACCAAATGATCTCCGGTTGTTTTAGGTTCATTAGTGTTCTTAGCATGCTTTAAACCAAAAAAATTAGCCTTCAAACACTCAATTGCACCTCCTAATAGGTCAGAATCGCCTAACTCCAGTGAATTTTAGGTCATCCAAAAATTAGGGTTTCCCACTTTTCTATAAATAGGTCCATCATTTTTCATTTGGCACCCTGCAAGTTTGCTCTCCACTGCTTAGGCGATCTTCCAGCTCCACGAGGCATACGCATTCGTTTGATACTCCCTTCCTTGCTAGATCAATAGCCACCTGCTGACTTCACCGATGGTACAGCCTTGATGCCCATCTTTCTTGAGGCAGGATGTCAATGACATCTTCAAGTCTTTGGCAAAGAAATTGACATCCAAGCTACGCTAAATGCAACCCCAGCATATAGACAAGTCCTAGCAGAATTCCAAGCTAGGGTAGGACCCTCCCTTGTCCAGTCCCCCTTGCATAGGCTATTTTGTCCCCCGCCCATCCCTTCAAGCAGCCTTGGGGATGTCCCTAACATCGCCAAGTACCCGACCAACAAAGCGCCAAGGCTGCCCGGACTACATGGTCTCCCGGCGATAGCAGGATAAGTACTTCTCCTACATCGCGACCTTAGCCATCTTCTTATCCCACCGTGTCGAAAAACCCAATGGGGCAACCTCTATCCCTCCCGATGGAGGTGGACCCCATAGCGAAGGCAGAAGAAGAGCAGATGCGCTTGCGATGCTCGACAAAGAGCAGGAAGGAAAAGACGAAGAAGAAGAGGAGTCCCAAGCGACAATAAGTACACGGAGGCTCGACTCGAGGAGGAGGAACGGCAACAAAGCGAACGAGAGATGGTGAACCCGGCGGGCCGCAGAACATCGGGGATTGCTCCCCCCCACTCGGGCTAGGCATCACAAGCCCAGCCCCGATCATCATCAACGGAGAGGAGTATTTACTCCCGGCGACATCGAGAACCTTCCCCGTGCGGGGAGAGGGAGCTCGGTTGGATGAACTACTCCACCAGCTACGGCAGTCAGACTTGGACGACTTCATCGTCCGGGGAGCCTCGGACTTTCCGCTCCAAGTAAGGGAAGCCGACACTTACACAGGCGAGTCGACTTCAGACATACAGGCCTACTGGGACGGTATCGGGCAAATGATGGAGGAGCAAGAGCGCCCAGCGGAGGAGGAGTTCCTCGCCCTCCGGAACAGATGGGGATCCGGTGGGAAGACCCGCGAGCATTCTAATCTTAGAGACCTTGACACCACCTCCATCAAGAGGAGAAGGAATGGACCTGGGGCGGTCGACACCATGTCCCGAAGACTACAGGGGAGCTCACCGAGATAGAGGTCGGCCATCAATACGCGGGACGGCATAGAAACGGGGAGGGTCAATCGAGCGGAGAAGCTTCAGCGACGCACAATGACAGGTCCCTGAGGTACTACCTCCCGCTGCTGCTAGATGGTAGAATAGCGGTAATCCACCGCAAGTTCAGCCCCAGAGGTGAAGAAGGAGTGTTCATGCTGATTGCACTCTCAGGCTTCGGCAGGCATGCTCGCATAGCGCCAAATGTCGACTATGCTGTCCTGGTCAAGAGAGCAATGGCACTTGACCTCTTCGACTTCGCCATACCCCATCGACGTCGGGCGAGATTACGTCACCGCAGGCTCTTACATCCGACCGCAGGGTAGAAGATCTGGTGAGAGCCTTGCAGGGCGGCTCGTCAGCAAGCATCATCAGGAACTTGGGTCATTCGGTAGGAACGGCCCAAGTTAAAAAGTTCCTTGAGGACAACCCGTCTTACCGGCGATTTCAAGACTAGTTAGACTCTTGATCCCGGAGACTTTTTGTACTAAAATATTATATGAATATGATCTCTGTTGCACTTTAAATGTTTTGTTGATATATTTTGTTCCACAATTATGCCAACAAACTATAAACAATGCAAGAGAACAAGTAAAACTAACCATATAGCCATGAATTACTTGTGTATGCGGTTAGAGGCCTAGGCTCGAAGCGGCGACAACGCCAGGGACCTTAGGGAAGAACGGACCCGCCTAGACCACCCCTGAAGGAACTTATTCAAGAAATGGAACCCCATGACCCCGAGGAGGAGATATCCCGGATGAGGACGGACCTTGAACGATAAAGGCTCTATTAGCCGCCTGGCAAGCGAGAGCGAGGCTCGGTGGGCAATGCTCAATTGCCACAAGCATCAGCTTCGGAAAATGGGAAGGGACAAGAAGAGGAGCAAGAGAAGGAGATCCCCGAGCTCTGATTCCTCCGACTCAAGCTCGGGGACTCGACTGAGGAAGAGGAAGAAGCGAGCCCGGGACCCAACGGATGGAAGGCAAAGGAACACGGAAGAGGGAAGGCGGAGAAACACCCCGGATGGATTCGACAAAAGGGACACCAGGGCCTCGACTACCGTAAGAAGGTAGATTCCGCACGACCGGCAATGTATGGAAGGCCAACTAGAACAGGCTTCTGGGAGAACAGTCGATTAGAAGCAAGAGGCATGGCTGGGACGAGATGAGTGAGTACGGCAAATGCTTATGGCATGAAGGATAAAGACAAAGGAAGAGTGGCAAATGCAGCAACTTGAAAGGAGCCGCACGGATTTGGTGGAAGGGTTATGCAAAGGCACATGGCTTGCTGTGGATGCTTGTAAGTTCGTGAAGTTTGCTAAAGCCTTCGCCGCCATTACGTCCGAGGGAACATAAGTCTAGTATGATGCAGCAGTTCTACAGGTTGCAACAAGGCAACAAGTCTGTCCAGAAGTATACAGAGGAATTCATGAGGCTGAGGTCAGATAAAATCAAATTGGGGAGAAGCATGCGGTAGAAAGCTATATTGAGGGGTTGAATGAGGAGATCCGGCAGTTTGTGAGGGCAATAAACCCCTAAGACAAGATCGGCGCGAGTCCAAGGCTATAAGCTTGCAAGGGATCTGGACCTCAGAATAAGCTGGCGAGGGCAGCAAGATTTCCAGACAAAGGCAAAGGCTGACGAGGAGCTATAGCCCTAGAGCAGCCAGTCCAGGTCCAGCTAGAGCCCCATATGGTGGCAACCAGGGGAAACAGCAGGAGAAGAAGCAGGTGTCCTTCAAAGACAAGCAGGAGGGGTCAAACTACTCCAAAGCAGTGCGATCCTTTGCAGCGATGCCTAAGGAAAAGAGACAAGAGTGCATAGAAAGCGCCTTTTGCTTCCGGCCGGTTGCCATAGGACGTAAAATAACCCGCCCTTACGCCATGAGTGCGGGGCTTAGCGAATTGGGGATTGGGACACTCGTCCGACAATCGACGGGCGAGGAAGCCCGCGACTACATTCAGGGTGAGTGTCATATCTTTGCCGCAATAGATACAGAGCAAGCAGAGAGCCAGTATAAAGTAATTTCCACAGTAGGGAAGGCTAAGACCAAGTCATTCATAGTCTTGATAGACTCAGGAAGTAGCCATAACTTTGCATCCCCCAGAATGGTTCAAATGTTGAAGTTGAAACCACTAAAGTCAAAGCCAAGGCCCGTTGTCTTAGCAAGTGGTGCAGTAAGGCAGACGGCAGGCAAGAGAATTATCTTCGACATCGACTTGCCAGGGATTAATATCCAGATGGGGGCAGAAGTAATGGGCATTGGCAAGTACGACTTGATCATAGGAATGGAGTACCTTGGACCAGCAGGGGCCATTATCGATTGTGGGAAGCGGAAGGTGACCTTCCCAGCACCCGACGGCAAGATTATTGAGATAACAGGTAAGGAAGTTGTTCCCATCATGCAGTGTATGTCTTCTAAACGGCTGTTCAAGTGCATCAAGAGTGAGCAAGTGGCATACATTTTCAAGCTTGAGATTAGTGAGCCGGAATCGGAAGGAAGCAAAGAAGACAAGGTGCTCAGCAAGTTGCCGAAGCAAATAGCTAAGCTGATCACGGAGTTCCATGATCTCTTTCCAGATGAGATCAAGCAGCTCCCTCCTTATAAGGGAGTCGAGTGCGAGATAGCACTCGAACCGGGAACAAAGCCAACAAGCAAGGCTCCATATAGAATGACAACGCAGAGTTGTTCCGAGCTAAAGAAGCGATTCGCGGGCAGTCGCTTGACCTAGGTTTCATTAGACCTAGTGTTTCGCCATTTGGAGCGCCCATTCTCTTCGTTAAGAAGAAGGATGGCAGTTTAAGAATGTGCATAGACTATAGGCAGTTGAACAAGCACACCATCAAGAACAAGTATGCGCTTCCCAGATCGGATGATTTGATGGATCAGCTTCAAGGAGCAAAGGTCTTCTCCAAAATCGACTTAAGGTCAGGCTATCATCAGATCCGGATAAAGGAAGAAGATATTCATAAGACCGCTTTTAGAACGCGATATGGGCACTATGAATTCACGGTAATGCCTTTCGGCTTATCGAATGCCCCCGCGACGTTCATGAGGCTCATGAACGACATCTTCAGGGAGTTTTTAGACACCTTTGTGATCGTATTCTTTGATGACATTTTGGTGTATAGCAGATCCCTCGAGGAGCACGTACAACACTTGAGGAGAGTGCTAGAGAAGTTGAAGAGGCACCAGTTGTACGCCAAGTTGTCGAAGTGTCACTTCGCAACGGAAAAGGTGGAGTATCTCGGTCATGTGTGTTGCCTCAACTTCTGGCCCTATTGAGACAACTACTCTGTTTTAGTTCAGAACCTCCAGAACTAGTCTTGAGGGCCTAGTTCTACCCTTCAAAATAAGGATTTGAGAACAAAAGCAAACTTCCTTCCCTCTATTTCAAGAGAAAGAATTGCAATATGGGACGTGTTGCTACCCTTCTAGACAAGGATTTGAGACAAAAGCAAGCTTTTTTCCCTCTATTTCAAGAGAATGAATTGCAATATGGGACGTGTTGCTACCCTTCAAAACAAGGATTTGAAGAAAAAAAACAAACTTCCTTCCCTCTATTTCAAGAGAAAGAATTGCTATATGAGACGTGTTGCCACTTTCACCCTCCTATGTCAACGGGTAAGAAAAGTTTAGGGAGTAGTCTTTTAATATTCGGATGAGGAATGTACCTTGTGTGGTGCCGCGAAAAATCCAAATTCTCTCCCTCTTTTTCAAGAAAGAGAAATGAATTGAAAGGAGCAATGATCTCGGCTTTCTATTGCAAGGCAAGAAATGGTCCAAGAAGAATTGTGTTTTCTTGTAGTCAGATAATAAAGATAAATGTGGAATGCACAAAAGACCCAAGTTCTTTCCCTCTTTTTCAAAGGAGAGAAATGGATCAGGAAAAGCAATATACAAATCCTAGGAGTGATGCCTTGCAATAGTTTATAGAAAATAAGGAAATGAAAAAACGCTAGAGAAAGAACCACGATATTAGAAAGAACAGTTCGAACAATAGGCTTCACTTCCCAAATGGATTCAAAAGTATTACGGATTATCAAGAACATATCGGCTGCATAATGAATTAACATTGTGCTGGGTAGAATGATCAAAAGATTTCAATTCGATATCTGGAGTTTTCAATCGATTTCGGATGGAAACGAATCTCCTTGTGATCTCCGCCCACCCTAGGCGGTGCTTCCCGACCTTTATGCTTTCCAGAAAAACACATGCAAACAAACCGTGCTGCATTCCATAGCTGCGGATGCAACTTCCCTCCACGAATCCGTGCTAGCATAACAAATTCGCAGCTCCAACAGGTTCAAATCTGATTAACCCTAATTAATTTTTTGTTGCTTTTTAGTCCTTTCCATTTCTTCACTCTTTTTTTTTTTTTTTTTTTTTTTTTTTTTCCCTTCAATAGTCGAAAATGCCTTTAACAACTTGAACCATAGATTAAACTAGCTAGCAACTATGAGCCTAGAGTAACTCTTTTTTTCTTTTTCTTCTTTTCTCCTTTTTTTTCTCTTTTTTCCTTTTTTCTAATATCCTGCAAGTATACTGTGCTGTGGTAGCACCCCCACAGCCATGAATATGCTCTGGCAATTTCATGCGGTGATCCAACTCACCAGGTCTTCAACCATCCTCTGCCACTTCAAATGCTTACTCCAACATCTCCATCATCCTCAGCTTCAAGTAAACCTATAAAAAGATACATGCCCAAAAAAAATGTAAGTAAGGTGGATTTTGTTGCCTGTTCCCAGGCAACATGATGCCCAAAAAAAAACATTGGGCTGGTCCCCTCAGCCCTGAATATTTCTAAATCCAGTATTTCTTTAGGAGATAAGCATTTACAGGGTGAGGAAGTGGGTGTAGCTGCATATCTGTAAGAAAATAAGAGTTAGCACCAGCATTGCTTTGAATAAAAAATGGCCCTTCCCACAAGTGAGCAAATTTGGGAGGCATCTTCTCTTGAGCCCTATTCCACTTAAGCACAAGTTCCCCTGTTTGAAACTGATTTTGTATCCTATTGTTCCTCAGGAATGTGGCAGCTTCTTTCTTTTTCTGCACTGTGATTTGCTCAAGTGCTTGAGCCCTTCCTTCGTCTAATGCCTCCAATAGCATCAATCATCCTCCACCGCCTACATTGGCGACCGGAGTTTGCGACATATTAGCTTAAGGGCTGGAATTTCAATGTGAACTGGAAGAATGGCTTCAAGCCCATAAACTAATTCAAATGGAGTATGCCCTGTAGCTATTTTCTGGGTGGTTCTAAATGCCCAAAGGGCATTGGGTAGTTGCAGATGCCAATCACGTTGGGATGCATTGACTGTTTTTTTGAGGATGCCTTTCAAAACCTTGTTGGACGATTCTGCCTGTCCATTACCCTGGGGGTAATAAGATGAACTCTTGGTGTGCTTGATTTTGAGTTGCATGGTCAATGCTTGCATAGTATCGTTCATAAACTGGCTTCCTCTATCTGATAGAAGCTTTTGAGGCACTCCAGACACGCAACAAATGTGAGTAAATATGAAGGAAGCAATTTACGGCGGTTGCCTCCCTTAATGGCACGACTTCCACCCATTTAGTAAAGAGATGCATTCTTTGCAAGAATATGCATGTTGTCCGGATGATGGTGGCTCTATCTTCCCTATGAAGTCTAATCCCCAACATTGGAGCGGTCCGGGGAAATGATCCCCTTCAATGATTACGGTTGTAGGGTTCTTCTCCGTGCAATTGGCATTTTTGACACCGTTTAGTGTGCTCGCGGGTCTCTCTACGAACATGGTAGGCCAATAGTAACTGCTTGCCATGATATTTTCTTTCTTTGTGGTATCTGCTGAAAAGTGTCCTCCGCAGATGCCTTCGTGACAATCCTGCATCACCAGTTCCTGTTCTTCTTCGTCTAGGCATCTGAGGTAAATCCCATTTCTATCTTTCTTGCATAGAACATCACCAAACATGGCAAACCCTAAACATTTTTCCTTGAATCTCCTAATTGCACTCTTGGTCAAACCTTCTGGCAGTATTTGGTGTTGCAAAAATTTTTGCAGTGGTGCCATCCAAGTGCTTTCTGCCACTATTATATTCAAGTGTGTTTCATGGACGTCCTCTTCCGCAGTGATATCATGAGAAAAAAAAGCATAAGGCAAGTATAGGCTGGGGTCTCGCTTACCATCAAAAGTTTCCACTTGCAGATCAAAACTTGATAGCTTAACTGCCCACCTGTAAAGTTTGTCCTTTTTCTCCCCCTTATTGAATAAAATTTTGATAGGGTTATGTTTCATATAAACAATAACCTTTTGATTGTAAAATAAATAGCCATACTTATCCACTAGAAGTATCAACCCTGCTGCATATTTCTCATACTTGGGGTATCTTTCTTCTGCACTGGTCCATTGTTTACCAGAATAAGCAATTGCTCTTTTTCCTTGTATTAAAGCTATACCTATAGCTTTAATGGTGACCGTGATATAGACATGGAATTCTTCTTCAATATTTGGAGATCCTAAGGCTGGTTCCCGGCTAAGAATCGCAATAACACTTTCAAAAGCTTCTTGACATTCTTGGGTCCAGAGAATGGAAACATATTTGCTCTTGCCTTTCTCTACGTGCCCTACTCGTGTGAGTTTTGATATAGGATTGATAATATGTGCAAAATTAGGAACATGCAACCTCAAGAAGCTCATCATACCTATCAAACGTTTTACTTCCTTCAGATTGCTTGGTGGTGGAAGCTTCTGGATAGCAGCTACCTTGTCTTCTGCCACCTGAATTCCCCCTGCTGAGACCTCGTGGCCAAGCAACAATCCTTTTTGGGTCCAGAAAATACATTTCTTAGGGTTAAGACACACACTGAAATCCCTGCACAGGAGGCACAATTGCTTGATCATGTTAAGATGATCTTCTCTTGTAGTCGCCAAACACAAATCATCAAGAAATATTCTGAAATTCTTGGTAGGCATGGTTCTGAACACTGTGTCCATTGTCCTTTGGAATGTCGAAGGTGCATTCATCAGCCCAAAGGGCATCCTTTTCATAGCGAATGTCCCCCAAGGCGTAATAAATGCTGTTTTTGGTTGATCCTCCATCTTCACACTGATTTGATTAAAGCCCGAAAATCCATCCAGAAAAGAATAATACTGGTTACCTGCTACAGCATGCAAGACCTCTTCGAGAAATGGTAATGGATAGAAATCCTTGAGGGTTGCCTTGTTGAGTTCTTGATAATCTACACAAATCCTTAAACTTCCATTTTTCTTGCTTACGGGTACAATGCATGAAACCCAAGTGGGATTTATTATTTCTGCAATAAGACCAGCCGCCAACATCTTTTCTATTTCAGCTTGTACCAAGGGCAATAAAGCTGGGTTTATCCGTCTCAATTTTTGCACCACTGGAGTTACCCCTGGTTTTAGTTTGATCTCAAACTCACAGACATGCGTTGGTATTCCCTTCAGCTCATCATAATCCCAGGCGAATATGTCTGACATCTCTTGGAGCGTCTTTTGCAGAATTTGTAAGTCTCCCTGCTCGATGTTCATTCCAACTGCCACTTGTCTTTTCTTCCCACTCTTTGTCACCAAAACTTGCTGCGCGTCTGTTTCCTTGCTAGTATCTATCACCAAAATAGGGTGCATGTGTCTTAGGGCATCTTCTGGGAGATCTTCCTCTGCTATGGACTGTTCCTTGAGGTAATCCAATAATGTCTCTCTACACACCAAATCCGCTTCCATATTGTCTCCTCTAGGAATGTGCTGTATGCTCCACTGACTGAAATATTTCAATTTTTCCAATGCTAGGTTTTTATATCTGCACATATTCTCATGCTTGGCTTGAAACTCACCTGTCAATTGCTTACAGACTAACATGGAGTCTCCAAAAATATGCAGTTGCTTAAATCCCAAATCCATTGCTTGATTGAGACCCATGAGGAGAGCCTCATATTCTGCTACGTTCGAAGTTACTGCAGGAACAATTTTTCCTGATCGGGCAACTATTCTCTTACATGAGTCCTTAAGAACTGCCCCAGCAGCTGCCACTTGAGCCCTCTTTGAGATCCCACCGTCAAACCATAAACTAGCAGTTTTGTCGTGTTGAGGTAATGGCCTCATGAGCACTGGTTCAGGAATGACAGTTTTGTTCTCTTCATCAACCCACAATGTCCCTGTATAGTCTTCATGCTCAGTTGTTAAGGCTGCATCGAAACCGTTTATTTCCCAGAATCCCATGCCCTTAGGCTGCAACAAGTCTTCTGCCTCCATGAACATGAGCTCCTCTCCGCATGGTGAGCCAACTCCTGCCCCTTCTCTATTGTATAACATTGTCCTGTTTGTGCCATCTGTTATAGTACAAGTTCCCTGAGACCAAACTGGCCTAGCATCAACTGCACGCATCCATTTCCTTCCCAAGATCAGGTCGTATAAATTACTGCTTTGTTCTGAACCAAAGGACACCACCACAAAGTCTGTGATGGCAAGTACCCCTCCCACATTAATATTTACGTTAGTGATCATCCCCACGGGCTTAACTTTGTGGTTTACAAAAGACTTCAACATAAGTGTGGTAGGGGCATCTATCTGCATCTTAAGTTTATGCATGATGTGTAAGGGCATAACATTCAGCCCTGAACCTCCATCTAAAAATACATTTTTCAAGGTAACATCATTGAGCACAGCTTCACACATGAAAATACCTGGGTCAACATCTGTTTTGGGTGATACAAGGTTCGTGGCGCAGTATTCTTGATCTTCCTCCACAAGCTTGAAGAGTTGTTCCCTGTACTTAGGAGCTACTTTGAGTAAAGTCACCAAATCTATGTTGACTCTCGCATTCTTTAACAACTGCTCTATTTCACAATTGTCCGATTGTTTCTGATCAGCTTTGTGAGTTGCAACAGTAACTCGTGGGGATTCTTTCATATGTTGCACTCTGGTTTGAATTGCAAGGACTTGCTCTCCTTCCTCATCGACTTCTATCAGGCAGAAAGGTGTGCTTGCTTCCTCCTTTTTGGCACTCTTATCTCGATCTTGCTTGGAAAGGTACTCCTGCACCAAGCATCTGTCATCCAAATGCCCAATCTCTTTGCAAAACGAACACACTGGGCATTCTCTCCCAAAATGCCCTCGTTTTCCACATTTCTGACATGGTTTTGAAAAACATTTAGCTTCCAAATGTCCCATTCTATTGCAGTAAGCACATACTAAGCCCGAATTTGAGGAAGAAATCTGCTGCTGACCTTTAACTGCTTCTGCCAACTGTTTGGAGACCTCCATGAGACTTTGCATACTCAATTCCAACTTACTTGTAGCTTTGGCAACTTCAGCTTTTATTTCTTCTTCAATTTTGGTCTTTTTATCTTTGGCAAAGGCTGCTAAACACGGTTCTGCTTCTTGATCCCATTCATGATGGCTGTAGTCAGCTGCATACCCTGGTCCTTCCTCCTCAGGTAAAGAATGCTGCAGTTTTGATAGTTCTATAGCCTTAGAGAAGGCTTTATAGACTGAGTCCAATAACCCCAAACTTTGCAGCTTGAACATCTTCCTGTATAACTTAAAATGTGGTTTCAAACCAGCCACGAAAAAACATACCATATGATCCGTAGGTGTCTCCACTTTCTGCTCCTGGCACCTCATGAGATAAGAATTAAATCTTTCTACAAAAAGATGTATGCTCTCGCCTCTCCTAATGGTCATAGTACAAATCTCCTGTACCAACCCATTCTTCGTGCTCACAGTACTGAATCTTTCCAAGAAATTGTGCACCAATACCTCCCATGTGGTTATTTGACAACTTTTTTGATAAAGAAACCATCCCTTGGCATCTCCCTTCATTGCAAGACCAAAAACTGAAATCTTGTCTCCTTTCTTCTTACCAAAATCTGCATAATATTCCTCAAATTGGCTCAGAAACTCAGTGGGATTTTTGGACCCATCAAATGTAGGTACTGGAGTAGGCAGGTTTACTTCAATCTGATAAGGAGGAGGCATCGAATGTACTTCTGCTAATGTTGTGCTACCTTCTCCTGCATCAGCTTCCCCTGTAGGTCTGCTTTTAGGTGGCATGCCTGTGTCTTTTCACCGGACAATGCTTAGAGCCAAAGTATCTCGGTAGAACCTCCAAAGAATGTTGCCTCAACTTCTGGCCCTATTGAGACAACTACTCTGTTTTAGTTCAGAACCTCCAGAACTAGTCTTGAGGGCCTAGTTCTACCCTTCAAAATAAGGATTTGAGAACAAAAGCAAACTTCCTTCCCTCTATTTCAAGAGAAAGAATTGCAATATGGGACGTGTTGCTACCCTTCTAGACAAGGATTTGAGACAAAAGCAAGCTTTTTTCCCTCTATTTCAAGAGAATGAATTGCAATATGGGACGTGTTGCTACCCTTCAAAACAAGGATTTGAAGAAAAAAAACAAACTTCCTTCCCTCTATTTCAAGAGAAAGAATTGCTATATGAGACGTGTTGCCACTTTCACCCTCCTATGTCAACGGGTAAGAAAAGTTTAGGGAGTAGTCTTTTAATATTCAGATGAGGAATGTACCTTGTGTGGTGCACGAAAAATCCAAATTCTCTCCCTCTTTTTCAAGAAAGAGAAATGAATTGAAAGGAGCAATGATCTCGGCTTTCTATTGCAAGGCAAGAAATGGTCCAAGAAGAATTGTGTTTTCTTGTAGTCGGATAATAAAGATAAATGTGGAATGCACAAAAGACCCAAGTTCTTTCCCTCTTTTTCAAAGGAGAGAAATGGATCAGGAAAAGCAATATACAAATCCTAGGAGTGATGCCTTGCAATAGTTTATAGAAAATAAGGAAATGAAAAAAACGCTAGAGAAAGAACACGATATTAGAAAGAACAGATTCAGAACAATAGGCTTCACTTCCCAAATGGATTCGAAAAGTATTCTGGATTATCAAGAACATATCGGCTGCATAATGAATTAACATTGTCTGGGTAGAATGATCAAAGATTTCAATTCAGTAATACAGTTTTCAATCGATTTCAGATGGAAACGAATCTCCTTGTGATCTCCGCTCCCTGCTAGCTGAGTGCTTCCTGACCTTTATGCTTTCCGAAAAACACATGCAAACAAACCGTACCTGGCATTCCATAACTGCAGATGCAACTTCCCTCCACGAATCCGGTAGCAGACAAATTCGCAGCTCCAACAGTTCAAAATCTGATTAACCCTAATTAATTTTTTTGTTGCTTTTCGTCCTTTCCATTTCCTCACTCTTGTTTTTTTTTTTTTTTTTTTTTTTTTCTCCTTCAATAGTCGAAAATGCCTTTAACAACTTGAACCATAGATTAAACTAGCTAGCAACTATGAGCCTAGAGTAACTCTTTTTTTCTTTTTCTTCTTTTCTCCTTTTTTTTCTCTTTTTTCCTTTTTTCTAATATCCCCAGCAAGTATAATCTTGTCTTTGTAGCACCCCCACGACCATGAATATGCTCACAGCAATTTCATGCGGTGATCCAACTCACCGGGTCTTCAACCATCCTCTGCCACTTCAAATGCTTACTCCAACATCTCCATCATCCTCAGCTTCAAGTAAACCTATAAAAAGATACATGCCCAAAAAAAATGTAAGTAAGGTGGATTTTGTTGCCTGTTCCCAGGCAACAATGTGATCTCAGCAGAAGGCATCTCGACGGATCCTGCAAAGATTGAAGCCATCATTCATTCGTGGCGGCCGAAGAATGTGCATGAAGTCGAAGTTTTCTCGCCCCTAGCGGTACTACAGAAGTTCGTGAAAGAACTTTGCTAAGATAGCAGCCCGATAATGAGACTTGGCGAGGGCGGAGAAAGGACAAGATTGGGCGTAGCATTGGCACAAGAAAAAGCCCAAGGTGGTTTGAACTTGTTGAAGGAAGCTTTAACAACCGCCCAGTCTTAACCTGGGGACCGAGAAAGACAAGCTTGTAGCGGCCGGGCGCAAAGTAAAGATAGCTTCTGAGGGCGGTGTTTCATGCAAGAAGAGCGCAGTAGTAGCGCACGACTCGTGGAAGATGAACGACAAAAACGCCTTCTACCCAACGCGATCGAGGAATTGCTTGCGGTTGTCGTCGTGGCATTAAGAATTTGGAGGCACTACCTTTTGGGAAGGAAGTTCCGGTTGGATCTGCACCACCGAGCCTCCAATATGTATTCCGCAACCACACCTCAACCTGAGGCAGAGAAGGTGGATGGAGTTTCTTGAAGAGTACGACTTTGATATAGTCTACAAGCCAGGGAAGCTCAATGTGGTAGCGGATGCGCTTTCAAGGCATCCCCTGACAACTAGAGTGCATTGCAATGCAATTTCGACGCTCTCCAGCGACTTTGGTAAGAAGATTGAAGAGTCCTTGCCAACGGATGTAGATTTCAAGGAAGCATGGGCAAGCCTCTCTAGGGAGGCTAGAACAGATAAGGAGCGGGAAGCCTTTAAACATTATAAGAAGGAAGGCAACCTGTTATACCATAAGAACAATGTGACGTCCCCTACTCGTATACGGTGCTCTCACCGTATACAAACAGGAGTTCTTCCCCCACACCAGCTCCATGCTGATACAGGGCCCTTCACGTATCACTGCACCCGTAACGAGTCCCAGTGGGAAGAGTGAAGGTGTCATTCTACCCTGTCTCCCTCAGGGCCTACCTAGCTGCGGAAGCGTAAATATACATGTCAATACACAACATAATCCTCCATCCACCCGGAAGGGTGGTATATCAACATCTGCATAGACAATGATCAGCACATCACATAGGGAATCCTACCCAAGGCTCAGACTCAAGGGAACGACTGACGGCTTGGGCCTCCAGAGTTCATTGCAGACAGAATTCATGGCAATGGATTTGGCTGGCATAAGAACATGGCATAGGGTTGTCCACTCCATCCGCCCCTCCTGTGCACACTTTGCAGAGTAGGCTGAAAAGTGTCGGGACCTGACTGTAGCCCGCCGGGTGCATAGCCAGAAGGGCTATTCCTGGGGTCATCATCCCAGTCCCGATGGGGCAGGTAGGGATCACTCCCTCCAGAGATCTACATGCTGACTCAAGGTGACTAGAGGGCCACTACCCGTATTCGACTGAACCCACTGGAAAGTGTACACCACTTCACGGGTGTCGAGCCCATGCCTTACCTGCACTCAGTGGTAAGCCATTAGGCCTAGTCACAATGATCCCCGGTAGGCTTTACACACCAGAGGGATCGTTCAAGAGTCAGAACATGAACCTCCTTCTCAGCCAGTCTGGCCCCTTCACCCACAACCAGGTGTGGCTCTTGTACACAGGCCGAATCTACAGTGTGCTAGAGAGGCTACTCTAGGAGCATCAACTACAAGCTTTAGAGCCTCTACCCCAGTGTTGATTTTAGTGGCTATTTATCGCAAAATTGCTATATTTTTAGATTTTGGAGAATTTTGCCACTATGTTTAGTAGGCTTCCTTCAGTAAGAATATGAGATTATTTCGCCAATTTTTTCTAGAAAAGCCTTCCCTCTTCTACCACATTCGCCAACTATATGAACTTAGTGAAGGAGCTTCTTCGCCTGTCTATCAATAATCTCAATTCTTAAATCTCTAACAGATCGCCTATTTAAAAACCATTGAGTTACCAATTCCATATAGCTAAGGAGTATAGAGATGAAGATTTTGAATTCTGATTTGTGCCATATTTATGCCTTAAATGCATGATAAAGCCATACCATTTTATGTCTTTACTATGGAATATTGAGAAAATAGTACTCTGAAATACAATCACCAAAACAAAATGGGAGCTTACAACATTAAGTGACACTTATGTATGCCATATCAATGATGTGGTAGGATTTTAGGCATCGCCACAAATACTACACACATACTTTAGTGATTAATATTTATCGCCATATGCACTACGCAAATTCTTAAATGGGCAAAATTTATCGCCTTCCAAAAAAATTTTGAATCTAAAATTATCGCCACAATAGTTATACCCAGATTAAGATATAGTGCCACTAAAATCATCACTGCTCTACCCCCCTTCCCAATACAAGGAGTTCACAGAAATACATCATCCAAATACATCACAGAAGAACTAAAGAACTAGATCTAATCATAGAGTTAGGTTCTTTAGTTAGTGTCCGAGATCTAAGATCTAGATAGCTGCTATGGGCAATTTAATAGTCTAAACCTACTGATTCTATGACTAGAAGACGTCTTAAGCTATTAAATTGACCAAATACCTGATCCTTGAGTGGCTCCTCGACTGAGTTCAACCATCCTGGCCGGGCTGATCCAGATTGGGGGAACTGATGGCGCAATTAAAGCTTGGCGGGAGGAGGCGGTTTTGGCTCTGGGGCAGCCAAAAGCCCGAGCTCTAAAACCCTAAGGACGAAAAACTAGCAAGCTAGGGTTTTCCTACCCTAAATAGACATGGGGTTTAGGCTAGGGTTTCCAATTACCCATTTTGGCATGTGGGATAATTGGAAAAGCCCCACTTGCCTTTAATGGCTAGGTGGCAAAATATGCCAACATGGAAAGGTGTGCCCACATTAATGTGCACATGTGCACATTAATAATATATGAACACTCCTAGCAAGTTGCCCCTAGGGCTACTTACACGCTATCCCGGTTCGCGTACACGTCCCGGTCGGTGGCGTGTACGCTGCGTGGCGAGCGATCAGATACGCCCCGGGACCGGATCTTGTCTTTGGAAACGTCTAAACAAGTTGTCGCGTGCGAATCATCGGTGTAAGGAAATTGATCCTCTATGACACGCGCTTAAACAGCCCAATAGCTAACCATCGCGGGATTCATGAAAACATATTTCAAAGTCTTGCGCCCGCAGCTATTATTGGCCGGGGAATGAAGAAGCAAGTAGCTTCGCTACATCGAGAAATGCCAGCTATGTCGGCGAGACGAAAGCGGAGCGGCAATTCGAGGAGCATTAGAGCCATTAGCGGTGTCAAACGCTAAGTGGGAGGTGATTAGCATGGATTTCATCACGGGGCTCCCAAGGGCCGTAAGAGGAAAGATGCCTTGATGGTAGTGGTCGACAAGTTGTCGAAGATGGCACATTTTGTGCCTTGTAGGACCACCAGTCTGACTATGGATACGGCGAAGCTCTTCACCAAAGAGATCTTCAGGCTTCATGGCATGCCAAGGGAGATTATCTCCAACAGGGATCCGAAGTTCATGAGCGCCTTTTGGCAGGACCTCTTTGCGACAATCCAGACGAAGCTATCCATGAGCACGACATATCATCCTCAGACGGATGGCCAAACGGAGCGGACCAACAGGATTTTAGAGGACATGCTACGAAACTATGTCTGGAATAAGCAAGGTATGTGGGAAGAATTTATTCACTTGGTGGAGTTTGCATACAACAGCACCAAGCAGGAATCATCCCAAATGTCGCCGTTTATGATCAATTACGGCTATCAGTGCCTAACTCCAGACACTTGGCACAACCCCGTGTCAAAAGTGGAAGTTTCGCAGCAGATGTTGGCCGATATCACAAGGCACCCAAATATTTAACTATCATAGATAACCACTACAAAACCACTATGATAGTGGTTTTCCATGCAAAAATAATTTTCCTTAATAAAATCCACCTATTATAGTGGTTTTTAGAATGGAACTATGGTTTTGCATGCTAGTTTATACTCTTATGTGGTTAATTGAGACTGATGAAGGTTTTTATCCAGGTCTTTGCTACGAGTTTGGCATGTCATAGTGGTTAATTATGCAATTTGCAACATTGAGAGTAAGAAAGTAATGCTTAATAGTTTTTTTATTATTACATGTAGATGGTTTTGGGAGTGGTTTTAAATGGCAATACTTCAATGTTCATATATATGGTTTAACAAAGTCCTTTTATTTGTGATTTTTCATTGGGATTCTTTAAGCAAGCACGGATTGCCAAAATGTTAGCGGTTTTTGACTGGAAATACTATAATGTTTCTAGACATAGTTTAACAATGTCTTTTTATTTGAGGTTTTTCATCGTAATTTTTTAGGCTAACATGAGTTGCCAAATTGTTAGTGGCTTTTAACATGGTTTGGTGGTTGACTTGTTCACTTTCCTATGAGAAAGAATGCTAGTGGTTTTTTGTTAAGGAAGACATGGTTAGTACATGGTTTTACATCTAATTTCCTAGGGTAATATGATTCTAAACTTCTTAATGGTTTTTTACATGGTTTTGTTGGTCGATCTTTGTAATGTAGTAGCTAACATGGTCTATGGTCGAGTTTTTTAAGAAACTGATGTGGAGGACTGAGTGCTAATTACCTTAACATTTAACTATTTTCCCATTGAGTGTGGTGTTAGATTGATTTATTTTACCCTGCAACATATGTACGCTGAGGGGCAAAAATTAAGTCTCAAAACTACATAGTCGATTAATGAAGACATCAAACCGATTTTGTAGTTGTGGATTTGCATTCATTATCTTTGGGTATTATTATTTTAAATGTTAAAGTTTGTTTCTTCTAGATCATAACATTCCATTCCACGCTTTCACAACTTCTCAGAGCAACATCTGTGCATGACTTGGCATTATACATACTTGAGGTTCTAGATAAATGTCGCAATTCTTGAGCCCTCGGTAGTCATTATCTCAAAACTTGTCTAGTATCATCATTCTTGCAAAGGTTTTTCCCTTGAAAACCTTTTTGAGGCGAGGGGGTTTTAATCCTAGTAGTAATGATTGTACTAGCCCATTGTATGGGTCCCATGACCTATTGGTCTCCGTGGGCGTTAAAAAACTATTCTATTCTATTATATTCTTAAAAGCATGTGGTTTATGCACAATCCACGGTTATCTCGATGGCATACAACATGATTGGAAATAGTCTAGACAAACATAGTCTGACTGGTCTGGTGTGTGAAAATAGGCGAATAGAAAACTCAGTCATGACATGTGAAAATAGGCGAATGACCTGAACCGGGCAATTGAAAAACATTCGGGTGGCATATGAAAACAATGAATAAAAGAGTAACCTAAATTCTCAAGCTGCGATTTCTCGACCCGTCCCAAATGTAACAAACCAAAACTCGACCTCTAAAAGCGTAAACCCTTCAAGAATCTAGCAACACAAAGGGTCTATGTTTTGAGGGTCGAAACATAGTCATTTTCATGGATAACTTCGATGCACAATCTTTAAATATGCATGTAGAGCCATGATGACCCGAAAAAATGGGGTTGAATCTATCGGCCATCCCAAATGATCCCAAACATAGGTGCCCTTATCTTTGTCCGACGACAAAACACTTGGGTTTTCGACCGCGGTCTCACATGGCGCTTAGCGATTTGATAAGTTCTCTGGACTGATCTTGGAGTTTTTGAACTGGTCAAAGCGGGGGTCCTTGAACATAGGATTCAACGGTTGGATAGGGAAACCAAGCTATCGCCAGCCCGGGGGGGAGGCATTAAGCACGACCTCTCGGGAGGGCCTTGGCTAGGAAAGGCTACCTCCGGAACTTTTTTGGGGTCTGGCCTCTCCCCTCTAGTGAGGCAGCCGTGCAAGGTTCTGGCCTTGTTCAACTTGGAAAAGCATGCCATTTACATGGTTAATGTAGGTTGTGGTCGAAAATTGCTTTGTTGGTGCAGAGTGGCTATCACAGAGGGAATAGTGGCATACAAGGTACATGGCAATGGCACTAGAAATGATGAGGTGTCATCAAAAAGAGCAAACATTTTTTTCTTTTTTTCTTTTTGAGAAAGTGACTATATGCAAAAATCAAAAGAGATGGCATGGCATGGGTATGGTGAGGTGGCAAATATGACTGGTGAGGTGGCAAAATATGAAGGGGTGGAAAAATGAAAATGTGCATAGACAACTTGGCAACTTTTTAGGAAGGCATATTTTCGATGGTGACATGGCATTTCTTTGGATGGTGTGCCATGTCACATGATGACTAAGCATTTCATGCACTTTAAATAGAAAATGACTAGATGACTAGACACTATGCCTCAAACATGCCATTAGGCTCTTTCAAATGATTTTTTTTTAATGAAATACAATTTCGCAACTAAGCATTTTATGCACTTTACATAGGAAATGGCTAGGCTAATTTTTTGGACAAAAGGGTTTTTTTTAAGTGAGATACGTAGGTTGGGTTCAGTGTCCCTAAATTCCCTTGCCAAATCCTTCATGAAACGTTAAAAGTTGTCCAATTTCTTGCAAAATGCTTGGCCATCATGTCCACATCATCCATATCTTGCCATGTCGCCCAAACACGCCACATCACCCCATCAAAAACCAGGGTCGTACTTTATTTTTGGTTGGCCTTGCTTACTTGGCATGACATGTCACCACTTGGAGTGCCACATCATCATATTCCATGTCACCCTTTGCAGATTTTGTTATTTCCTAGGCGTCTCATGGAAATTGCAAAAATAACACTTTCCGAATCATCATGCCACTTCTGCCACATCATCACCACATTTTGCCAATTCATTGGCACACATCGCATGTTAGAAACAATAAGTTTTGTCACGGGGAAAAAAAAGTTGTAGATTTGTCACACGCGTGAAAATGACAATATGAATCGAGTAAGTCTATCATTAGGTTCGGAAAGAGCTGGATTTTCCTCCCTATGCTATATCAGCAAGTTAGAGGTGCATGAACGATGCCTGTTCCCATTGCAACCCAATTCCCCATTTCATCAAGATTTGTCTTCAAGCTACCAGGATTTGTCTTGATGGCAAGAATACAAAAGCATCATCGCTAGAAGACAAACCGGTGCCTTGAAGATAATGGGAATACTAATATTCTAGCTTGGCATTAATCCTCAATGACTTTTGTTTTTGAAATTTTGTGCATAAATAGCGACATAAAAAAAAAAAAAAAAAAAAAAAAAAAAAAAAAAAAAAACTCATCATTGTTCTCAATTGCTTTAAATGGTTATGGCCCAGTGCAATGCAAGTTCCACATTTGCAATATTCCATCTCCAAATCTCGAACTTATAAAATTTGATGTTAGTGTAGAGTAAATCTTTTAACTGCGTAGCCCAAGATACGAACTCCAAGTTTATTTCACTAGAGAATTTATACATTATCACTTCTGTTATTTCATTTCTAACAATTACAACGATTGTAGTAGAAGTTTCGAGAGCATTGACCAAAACACTGTTTGATCATTGAGCCGAATTATCTCTACGTATCTCCACAATGCTTGGTTAAAAAATATATTGATCATATCTACATGTTCTAAAGTGACCCACGATTTTAGCAGGCAAAGTTTCTGCTTCTAAAGGGTTTGAAAGATTTGTCTTCTGGCATCAACACCCTCCCTCTATATCATGACCACGATCACAAGGTCCTCGTCGAATCGACTAGGATATGGTCTCCAAACGCAAAACCATGTGTCTTCCTAGGTTCTTGAAGGGTTTACGTATTGGAGGTCGAGTTTTTGGTCGTTTGCACTTGGGACATGGCGAGATTCTGATTAAAAATGTGAAGCACCAGGGAATTGATGGTATGGAGTTTGAATTTATCCTCCTCCGGAACCCGAGGATCCGGCCGAGAAGTATGTGCGGTTGCAACTAGGTAAACAACATTACGCATACATTACTAATAAAAAAGGGCAGGGACACAATGGTTAACCCTAAATACAATATATTATGTCGAGGTAATAATTAAGAGCAGATCATCAAAATCTACCTTCACATGCCCAAATAGAATTAGTCAACAGATGATTGAAAGACAACATGAATTTCTCGCTAGATCCTATATGTACATGTTAAACTACTAGAAAGCACTAGCATACCATTCGAAGATCATGCCAAGAAGTAAAGGATAGGCAATTTGTTAGTAATTAGACTCGCTCCATATATACTTTGTAAAATGAAATTACTAGGTTAAATTTCACATGATTTTCATTAAGTTTTGGATATCTTAGGTTCATCTCCAAAGGAATTTTTGAAGTTTGATGTGAAAGAGTAAAAATTAAACAGGTTTCATACTGAATTCAGAGTAACTAAGACATCCATATATGTATGGTGGCATGCCACCTGCGACCACATTTCATTGTGGACTGGTGGGACCCTTGGCCGGCACGGGTCCCGCCCAGAGCCAAAGCCATAGCAAGACAAAAGACCAAGGCTATGGCGCAAGAAGATAGTGCACCATTCTTGACTTTGCACGCTTCTTTTTTCGAAAGTTTTCTTGTTTTGTTGACTTTTTGTTTAGTTCTTCAAAACGCTCAGCGTTCTGTCAGCTTCGAATGAACTTGCTATAGGTAGTTTGGTTTTTATCTTTATTTTCTTGATTCCGGCTAACAATGCTTGTTTTTTGTTAAATGCAAGTGCAAATGGATGTCTTAGGACGCATGCAACATATTGTGGCAGTGAGGAATGCTTAATCCAGGTATTTTCCCTTTTTCAAGTTCATTTTTTCTTTATTTAATGTTGTTGGTTTTAAGTTTTTTTGCATACAGGTAATATTGCTCTTGCTACCCTGGTTTGAACTTTGAGTAAGAAGTATAAACAGTGAATGTAAAGTTTGAATGAGTGTTTGGAAACTTTGATCCAAAAATTTTAGTGTTAAATAAGATAACCGGTTGTAGGGTGTGAAATTTGAAGTCCATGAATTGGCTTGCCCTTTTCCATTCTAGAATATAGGGGTATGTCACGTGGCATAAGATAAATCACTTTTGTGACACACTTTTGGTGTTGTATGGGGGCACATTCTGGTGTGGACCGGTGGGGCCCCGCAAGCGGTGGAGCCGGGAGCGGGTCATCAGCCACACTGGAATGTGCGACCAATGAGCATGCCCCCACAACATGGAAAGGGGGAGCAATTTTTTTTCCTGTAGTTTTTTCTTCTTGGCGGAGGTTTGGCAATGGCGATGGCACTGGGTGGTGCCTGCGGCTCGACGGCTATGGCACTGGCCTATTTGCATTTCCTGGCGCTGAGCGGCTATGGCGCTCGCCCTATTATTCAGTATTTTTGTTTCTTTATAGAGATTTTCTAGTCGAACCTGCGCTGTTTTACGAAAATAAGTGTTCAGATCCTCTGTTCTCGAGGAAAAGAAAGGTATAATCTTTCGGAGTAATCTTTCTTCCTTCCATGCTTTCAAATCTAATTTCTCTTGCATGCAGGTCGTAATGTGCAGAATATGGCATTAGTTCCGGCTAGGCTTGGCTGTAATGAGAGCTAATAAAAACCCTCTGCCGACCACCCATCTTGGCGGATCTTCTTCATTTCCTTTGTATCCTCTGTACCGAGATGGAACCTGTACCTTCCTTGGTAGTATGCCAAGACTTTTGAGATAATATGATCCTTTTAGAAGGACTTGTACTCTGACCAAAAGCCACAAAATAGAATAGATTTTTTAGCCACAGGAACATAACCTTGCTCTGGTAAGCATGGGTTTGCCAAGAACCGTAAGAGAGGCCCAACAGCTCTTCTTTATTCTGCAACAGAGTAAATGCATGGTCAGATGCCATCGCACCAGCAAAGGTTTTTTTTTTTTCAAAGCGATGTTGGATGTTTCTGTGTGAGAAGATGTGATGTTTCTGTTGTAAAAACTTGATTCAACAAAGCTTGTTGAGTAAAACTAAGTTGGTTTAGAAAGACCTAGTGTAAAACTTGAGTTAATGATTTGTTCAGTAACCGGGTGTAGGCTTTCAAATTTTAAGTCCACGGAATTGGCCTCCCCGCCTCCGCGGACGATAAAAGAACCTTCCTGTAGGGATATGTCACGTGGCAACATAAGATTCACTTTCAGCTAAAAATTGCGACCCCTTTTCATGTTGTCTTAGGGCATCCCATTAGACATTTCCTTGAAACTTGGGAAGCGTTAGGGAATATAAATAATGCATTATTTGGGCGCGTGTGAAATTATACATCAGTCCAAGAGCCAAGATCAACGGCCAAGATTGTGATCCTGTTCCTGAGTTTCTATTGGCTGAAAATTGGCTGCCAGGATTTTGTTTCCGCCTTTTCTTTTGACGACTGTTCCTGAGTTTCTATTGCCCTAAAATTGGCTGTCTGTTTCTCTGGTCCCGCGCTTCTCTATCTAATATGTAGCAGCGTCTCTGCATCTCTATCCGTCTCTTGCATCTCTGCGCCTCTTCCATCTCTGCGTCAAATCATCCGGTTGCATCAAATCCTCTGGCTGTATCGAATCCGGCTGCATCAAATCGTCAAATGCATCAGGTTAACAGTTTCTATGCATCATGTGGCTTTCATGCCAGTTCTTGTGCCGCTTCTGTGCTTCTTGTGCTTCTTGTGTTGCGGATAAGGAGGTGATGCCCTCTTTCTTTCTATTCACATATTTCTTATCTAGATAGCTTCCTTGTTGTTTCTTAACAGCTTCTAGATCATGCTTTTCCTTCTAAACCTTATTTTCTACTTTCTTTATGGCATTATGTGCGCTTCACCCTTTTGTGTTTTGAATCAAAAGGCTAGCGCCTTCACCTAATTGAGCGGGTTATATATTCGGTTTCCAGCGCCTCGATTCGGTTCAAAAATGTCATGTTTTCTCTTGTATGTTTGATAGCTCCAGGCAAACAAGTGTCTTTTTACGCCAAAGCTTCGAGAAAACATATTTTCTGAGGGAACTAAAAGGAAAACAAAAAAAATCTATGCTCACTAAAGCGATGAGGCTTGAAAATTTGTTGAAGATTTTATTTTCAAGTTTGCCTTAGTTTTTGAGTTATGCCTTTTGTTTTTGTGAAGGGGAGGAAAGAGGCGAAAATGAACTATCTTTGGGCCGCCAGGGGAGTTTGGCCATGGCCTTGGCGGACGCGCACTCAAGCATCTCTTAAAAAGCTAAAGTCGTGATACGAGCTCACGTTTTTTTCTTATTTTGCGTCCTTGATTAAGCTAGGCAAATATATGATCACATGGTTTTGAGTCTGTTTGTGCTTTTTGAAAAGAATAAGAACAAGATATTATGGTATTTCTCCTCTTTAGTGGTTGATAAATAAAATTTATAGCCCAGAAATGATCTTGACAATGTTCTTTCCCATTCTTTCCCAACTCGTTTATGCTTTTTGCAGACTGGATGATGCCTTGTGTTTTTGTTTTAGTAAGATTATCAAATGTTCATTAATATTTAAGATTGCTATTTTATGCATGGACTTATCTTATGCTCAAATGGACTATTTGGGTTCAATTCCCAAAATTGGCTTTCTTAAAGCATAAGCAAAGCACAAATAAATCAAGATTAAAAACTCAAAAAGAAATGTTGAAGCCGTGAAAATTTAATACATGTAAAACCAAGAAAATACATTAGAAGAATTTAAAATAAATATATATATGGACATTGTTGAAAAAGCAATACATATTTTCAAATGTTCAATATATTGTTTTTCTTTTAGAGCCATGTAAGAACTTCAGCGAAAAGATCGCGCAATAACCTAAGAAGCTTAAGAGTAGAAATCGTTAGTGGTTTGTCAACCTTACAGGTACACCTTGAGTGAAAAAAGATCGCCATGGTTTCTATCAAGATTATTGAAATGCTTTAGACTAGTAACTTCAAATGCTTTAAACTAGATAACGTTACTAGTTTATAAATGATAACAATGGGCGTAATGTGTTTACAAAACCATGCATTTAGGAAAAAAACTATTACATCTAAGTTTGATAAACATATGATTGCTTAAGATAATAAACCCTATACTAGTTTATAAATGATAACAATAGGCGAATGGGTTACAAAACCACGGACATTTAGGAAAAAAAAAAAAGAATTACATCTAAGTTTGATAAACATAACAGTCCTTAAGACAATAACCGAAACACTTTGATCGATTAAATACTGTTGCTTTATTGCATATAACACATTGAAAACCGTGTGTATTTACCATGAAAATTAGCCATGCTACTTTTACCACAATAGCTACCACATTAAAATCACATGAAAAGAGCACTACATTAAACCATGTCGAGAGCCATCACGTTATACCACATTAACAAACCGTGTTCTTAAAACATTATATATATACCATACCATTTACCAACATATAATACCACTTTGACAAACACTACATAATAGCCATTTGCAATTACCATGCCATAATACCACTTTAACAAATCCTACAAGAAAACCCAAGTAGTTTAGCCACATATAGTTTTTAATGAAATTAACCCCCAAACACCCATTGGTTTTGTAGAATGGTTTTATAGTCATAACCATAGGAAAAACCATGTAGTGTTTTAATTTTGGGTGCCTTGTGTATGCAGCAGCTTATGGAAGAAGTTCGAGGGTATCTGCTGGCAGCAAGAAGTCGTCAGAAGAGCATCGCCGACAAGCATCGAACAGTCAGAGAGTTCAAAGTTGGAGATGATGTTTGGCTCAAAATCAAGGTAAAGCAGGCAAAGCTCAGGATCGGGAATTGCAAGAAGCTTGCTCCAAGGTGGGCTGGACCTTTTAGAATAGTCAAGAGAGTAGGCAATCAATCCTACAAGCTAGACTTGCCAGCACACCTAAAGATTCATAAAGTCTTCCACGTAAGTTTGTTGAAGAAGCATACTCCCAATCCAGACGAAGTCTTGGACACTCCAACGTTGTTGGAATATGTAGCACAATAACAGGGGGTTACTTTTAGATTTTTATACGCTTTTTCACATGGTTTTTCTATGATTTCGTTGTTGTATTCGTTGAGGTGTACTAAATAGTATTTCTAGAGTGCACCCTTTATGGGCCGTTGATTTTCGTTGGTTGGAACAATCCGAGGGTTGTTGTCTTCCTCTGCATGTGTTTGTGCATGAACACTGCGCATGTGTATGCATGTGCATGTGCATGTGTGTGCATGTTCATGTGCATGTGCATGTATATACATGTGCATGTGTATTGTGCATGTGCAAGTGCAAGTGCAAGTGCAAGTGCAAGTGCAAGTGCAAGTGCAAGTGCAAGTGCATGTGCATGTGCATGTGTGTGCATGTGTGCATATGCATGTGTACTTGCCCTCTTGGATTCTTATTCTTTGGAGTGGATTTTACTACCACGAGATGGATTCTTTGCTCACACTTACAAAGGTATTTGTTTTTAATGTTTCTTGATTAGCATAATGTTTTGTTTTACAAGGTATTGGTTTCTGATTCTACAATGTAGTCTTTGCAAAACCCCCTTTTGTTTCCTTCCTAAGATTTCTTTGCAGATTCAAGTTTAGGCCCTCTGTTTGCTTCCAACTTGGATATTCCCCGCTGCGGATTGTTCATAGCAACCGACCTTTAGCTTCAATCAACAAACGGTTCTTATGCACACAACAGTAGGATTATTCCGCGCCCTTTTCCATGTCACGCAGATCCCGGTCAAACGGTGGCCACAAGAATGCATTTATATTGTAGGTTTGGAACTTTAATCGAACCATAAAATTTGAATCATGCATTACCTTTAAGCTAGAGATGGAACATTCAAAATCATATGGATTGATAAACAATGGTGTCATTGTGAAAAGAGAAATAGTTGTAAGAAGTAACAATATGTAGCATAATAACGGGGGTTTTTTTGTGTTGCAAACTTTATGACTTTCGGAATAATGGGATCAATCTGCTCTATCTTTATGGTAACTTTTACTTATGTTCTATTTGTTTTATTGTGATCAAATTCAAAAGCTAAAGGTGATGAAAGCCTCAAATGAATTCTAGTTTTTCCCGGTTTGAATTCTAAATTTTTTGTCACATCACGGGCGTCTCTAAGGCCCCAAAGGAGACCAAAGTTTTTTTTTTTTGCAACACAAACTATTAACATCCAACATATAAAAATTCAATCCCCAACACATAACAACCAACACATAACAACCATTGACATTACAACCAACACATAACTATCATTGACATTAATTAACACAACCATTGGGTCCAACACATTTAAATTAAAATCCCCTTAAACCCCCTTTGGTTTGGGTGCATATTCACCTGGGGTGGCGTGGGGCGCCGAGAGCCCTCATAATTGTATTTTGCACGCGTCTGAAATCAACACCATATAGTATTTAAGCTTGAAATCTTATAGTATTTTCGCGAATCTTGTTATCTTGTATAGCAAATTTTGTACTTGCATACCCCACAAACGAGGAACTTTACGTCGGTATAGATTAAGGAATAAGGGGTGAATATGCCTATTCAAGCGACTCTCGTTGCCAGTCAAAATAGTTCCGCAATTGATTATTGATAAAGCTTTCAAGAAAACGGGGAGATCGGGAATTCCTCCAAAGATTTGGTCAAGTGGAAACACTTGCCGATGGAAGACGCGACATGGGTACTCAAGAAAGATTTAGTAAAGAAGTACCCACGGTTTATGGAGCAATGGGACGGCAAGGTCATCTCCAAGAAATCGGCTCGGGCATGTCGATTTGTGTAGATTAATTCTATGTTTAGTTAAGATTAATCTACGCATGCCACCTATGCTTGGTATGGGTCGCATCGTTATTGTTACCAATGATGGGACCACTACGGTGATCTCTAGGGCGGGTGTAATGTCAATGAGGCAGGACCAGCGTTTAAAACTGGGTGAGTGGAAGGTAGATTAGAAAGTCTACTGTCCCACCGGAAGTAGAGCGACCTCGAAGAAAGGAGGTCATGAAGGAATGCACTGATAGGAAAAGCACCTCTAGCCCCATATATGCTTTGATAGGAGGAATCAGGCCTTCCGCCCCCATATACTGGGGAAGGGTAAAAGCATGAAAGGGTGTCTATAAATGTAGCCCTTTTTGTACATATACATATGTACCAGAATGCACATTTTGGAATAATCATCATCATGACCAGCTAGTAGTAACGCCATGATTAATGGCTATCCACTACTCTGAACCCGCAATTATCGGATTTTGAAATTCTTTCCCAAATTCTTTCTTGGTTTGCCTCTCGTTCACTATCCTCCCTGCCTTCTACTGCTTGGATTCCGATCATGAATTCTTCATCTAGCTATGGCCCCAAAACGCCCCCCGATGAGTGCTTGCTCATCACCACAGACCCAAGCAAGATGCCCGATTCTTCCGAAGCGGTGGAATTTTACCTCCAAGGAGTTTACGTTTGGGTTACGAGGTGATCAAGCCAAAGACCTCCGTGAGAAACATCACGAGGGGCCCACATACCCAACCTAGAGATGGTTATGAGCGAGGTATGGGGTGAAGCTCAAAAAGCATTTGAGGATTCAAGGAAGGAGAATCCGCAACGCATGGAAAGATGATTTTTTAAATATTATGAATTGGTTTATGGCAAGAAACAAAGTTACAAACCATTATATTTCAACCTATTTTGCGAGCATTTGCTCTTCACTTGAAGGGACGGCTTGTTGATTGGATGGACGTGGCTAGGACCGCCAAAGATCTTGCCAAAACCCTCCCCCGGGGGCGTTACAGGGACCCTACAACAGTAAATCCTCAACTATCAAACGGACATCGTGTTGCAGCAGAATATTAGAGCCCCGGCTTATTCTAGATCGAGATGTTGACACAATAAAAGCGATTACTTAAGCATGGGTTGGAGGAGAAAACTAACCTATTGAATGAAGTAGAAGAATTTGGAAAAAAAAGGAGGGATGCATTGAAGGTCATCAGCGGGATTGAGGGTAGAAAGGATATGCTATCAGAAGATCTGGCAGCTAGACCGCTTTTAAAAATAGATGAGACAAACGTGAATTTGACAAATTGTCCCGGATCCTGGCGAAATGTCAAGTATGTTCGAGTGTTGAAGTACAAGTTGGAAGACTTGGTTATGAGTAGACATGATAAAGAACAACACTCTTCTAAGCTAGAAATTGGTTTGCGTGAAGCAACTAAAGACATTGAAAGGCATGAAATCTCAATTGAACAAGCAAAGGAAAAACTTAATTGCATTGAATTGGTTCAGAAAGGCATTCACAGATTTTGGATTTCATGGGAGAGCAGGACCTATTGTTCGCGCACCCGAGGCCCCTACCTCGTAGGAGCTACTTCTATAGAGCGCTTCATCACATTAGGTTCATGTACCTGCCAGGCCAAGGCTTTGGCAAAACCGGGTTTGTTGTCGCTTAGCTCCATGCGAGATGCTTATTGCCTCTTCGCTTGTGTTATCTGGTCCATGAAAGATGTAATTGCATAAAAGGTTGCGTCCCGGGATGAGGGCATTCGAATTCAGCTTGGTTTCCCCCATGTGAAAGGTATGCATTGCTCTCAACTAATTTAAACTTATATTTCTCTTCATTCATATTTGTTATTGTAATCGCATAGTTCTACATGTATGGCTTTCAAAGGCATTGCTATTCCTTGTACATGTATAACTTTTAGTGTACATCATGTGAGGTACATAGGCATATATTTGCTTGTTTATTGATGCTTTTATTTTTGAGCTTGGACCGCAGCTTGTATCAGGTTGTACATGTCTCTAATGGAGTCTACATCTCCGCAAATAGATGTACATGCATTTATCTTTAGAGTGCATCTCAGATGGATTCATAAGTATGTGCATTTTTTATATATGTGCTTTTTTTTGGCATAGATCTACATTCCCTAACCGGATACCCGGGTACATCCGGGTACATCAAAAGTACATCCGGTACATTGATGTACCTTTATGTACATTGAGGAACATGTACATGTACATTTGGCTATAGTTAAATGTAGTTACTTACATTTGGTACATTCTATGTACATGAAATGTACATGCTTGTGTGATGTACCATATATTTCTATTAGTTCATTTTCATGTTCTTTTATGTCTATTGAAATTTAGATCATTTGTTTGTTTTGCGGATGAGGCCGTTCCTATCCCGTAAGCGAGTTTAATGGCTGATGTTCTTGAGCCATCTGCATGGACTCTCTTCTGATTTTCACTGAGCATAATAAGCGTGGCCAATCAGTAGACCCTCTACCTTCCAGCCCAGATCACCAATGACATTTTTCGGTGCCGATAATAGAACAATCAAGCGATTTTGGTTTTCCGAACATGGCAAAGTGAAGTTGAGGAAATTGAGGATGGCACTTGAGAAAGCTAAAAGTGGTCAGGTCGCAGAGCCTTCAATGACCTGCCAGAATGTAAAATCTTTCATCACCAAGTGCTAAATTAGTAATTGGAGAAGCTAAGAAAGATTCAAACACGTCCCAAAGATCATCCGCGGGTCGTCCCGGACTGACCTTCTACGTAAGCTACAAAGGACACAGATCCGTGATTTAACCCGTGAGATACCGGGGAAGAGGAAGCCGAAGTTGGTAGTTGAGTCCACTCCAAAGAGGAGGCAAAAGAATGCTGGTGATGGCACTCCAAAAAGGAAAAAAAGCAAAAATCTCCAAAGAACAAAAAAAATGTCCTCCTAAAAGAAAAATCTCCAGCAAAAAAGTGCCACCACCACCTAGAAAGAGGTATGTCCAAGATGAACTAATTTTGTTAAACATCTCATTTTTATGGTAATTAACCACATTTTTTTTGTACATAGGACACGCATCACGTCGCCGTGAAGGAAGCTGATCCCCGATCCTTCCGAAGCCCAAACGGAAGAGGAAGAGGATCTACAAGCAAATATTGATGTGATAACAAATAAGGTGCAGCAGTCCTCCTCGGGATGTCTTTGAAACAGTGATGAATTTACAAGGTGAGTAATATACAATTGATTACAATAGATATATTCTTTTTTGCTAATGCTGTTGTTTCCTTGTACAGTTTAGTGAACCGGTAATCGGGTGGTTTGGTTCCATTCACTCCCTTATAGGGACTGTCCTCCCAAGCCTGCACCCTCTATCTTTCAAAGTGATGTTGACGAGTTCTGAAGCTGGACTTGACCTCTAAGATGGTAGATGTCTATGGGAGGTAGGCTAGCATTTCAACATATTTATGTTATTTCATTCCCTAAGTCACTCATCTTATGTATTAATATGTAATCCGGATTTGTGTGCGTGTACCTTTGTAGCAGCTTTCCATCCGATTGGAAACACAAGTTTTTACGGTTCGACCGACACCTTCCGTAATTTTTGTGAATTCCCTCAAGAACAGCGGGGCAGATGCACGTAACACTAACATAAAGGAAGGGCTGGATGGCATTTTGATTGCAAGATGCCAATACATATTTGTTCCACTCGTGCAAGGCCCAAATGTGGCATTGGCAATATTTGTGCTTGCTGGTCCAATGAAAAGCTCTTTTCCATCTATAGCTAGCCCAAGTATACAGATCCTCTCTCCCAAAAGGCTATGTACCCGATGCTAAAGTGGTCCGAAGTAAGTATGAGTTTCGCTTTTGTTTTATGATTTGATTATTCTCATATTGCAATTTCTTATGCTTGATTTATTCTCACATTGCAATTTTGCAGGGTTTCATAAGCTTGTGATCAATAACATGATGCTCGATCCAACAGCTTAAGCCATGGTAGGAAGAACTTTGATGCTCCTGTGTTCTGTCCTAAAATGCCGTAAAACTAGTACCAAAGAACCCTTGCATGTACATTGTGGCTTACATGCACAAATTCATAGATGCCGTGGTTGATGCACGGCCAAGCTCCATTTTTGTAAGTAGAACATGTTATTTTCCTATTAGTTATTTGTTGGTATAGTCCTCTAATACTTGTGCACCATGCAGATGACACCCGGGCTTGGTTCACGATGCCTATGCCAAGTCACGGAGGGATCATCTAATGGAGGCATTAATTGTAGAAGGCTAGATGAATATACAAGCGCTTGTTCCTACAGGGGTAGATAGTCCCTTTGACTTGTTTGTAAATTACAGCTTTGTATGAGCCATGCTCGAGCTTTTTGTACTCAATAAGTAATGAAAAATTAATTTATTTGTCTCACTTACACTGTGCAAATAACAATCGTGTAATTATCAATGTGTTTTCTCAATTGTGTGTCCGAAAATGTAATTATAAATTGTGAATCTCAAGTGTTTTCTTTTGTCGACAAAATCATCTAATTCAGTGGAGAAAGCTCGTTATCTTTGACTTAAATTACGGTTGGGCAAGAGTGTGCACAAGAATGAAAATATTAACTCAAGATACCAACGGATCCGAAAAGATGAGCTTCAATTTAATATAGGAAACAGTGTTTTTTTGCGGGCCGGGGTTAGCATCAAATCGCTAGCATTTGTAAGAGAAGGGTTTGATGTTGCCATCCGGTCTTCACTCACTTCTAAAAATCTTCAACCAATTGTGGAACATATTTGTGATGCTTTTTCCATAAAGCTGAAGTTTGTTTACGGGAGCGTTGTTGGACTCTCGCCACACAAACACCCTCTAACAACCTCAAAAAGGGGTTGTTTGTGAAACCATTAGTCGTGGTATGGAAAGAGTACCCGTGAGTACTATGGACATACAGCTTACGATCGACGACGAAAAGATACAAATCCACTTTGAATCCTCGTGAGGAAGCTACATATGTCCTTTCTCTTGGACACCGATATTAGCTAGTGACAGATGCTTGTCATGGAGCTCATTCCATGGCTTAATGGATTCAAAATGGCGAAGATGGTATAGTTTATGTGAAAGAGCATCCAATGACTAATGCACCAGATGGCATATCGAAAGCGTGTGGAACAGATTTTTGCCGGCAAACTATGGCAAAGAACTTGGGTGCTCACGCCTAAATTTAGTCAATATACGAGCAAGGAATGGAGAAACCGCCATCATGTTATTGGCCTCGACCGCCCATTGTTGGTACGTACTTTGACCCGATGTACAAATTCAAATGTTATGAATATATGTATCAAAGTTTTTGTTCATTGCACTTGAGTACTCTATTCTTCTTGTCTTTCTTATTGGTACAATTATGAGTGTGTATACATAATTAAGTGATCTTCATTTGCTTTGTAGATGAATGGACCAAAACACAAAAAGACTATTAAGAAACTAAGAGATAGAGTTCTCACATGCACCCGTGAGGTAATACAAACCAACACAAGCCGCAAGTATATAGGGTTGGGGACCGATTATCGCCTCTATCTTTAGCATTCCTAACTTTGGGAAAAGGTTGAGCAAATTGAAAATTATGAGGAACGAGCAACCATGAAAGGTATATTGGCAAAGAAATCACTTGTTGCACAACCCTTTGGGGAAGGCACGGGTCCCGAAGATGCAAAGCTATGTAGGATGGAAAGGTTTGCCGCTGGCACGTGCTATAGAAACCGCATGGACTACTTGCTTTTAGAGGATATCTCTTCAAATTTCTCGGCTGGCCGGAAGACATGATGCAATAGTCATAAGATATCGCTCCTAATCGACATTTTGAAGCTTGGTCATGAATTATAAGCCATGCTCATTTTTGGGTGTGTTATATTTATGTCCACAATATAAATAAATCAACCATTTGTACATGAAAACCTGTCCATTTCTTATCTTTGCCATGACCAAAACCATTTTAGTGTTTATGCAATTCAACTTTCTTGTGTTCAATTCTAATCAACTTACACTTAACAAATTTTTATAAGATTTAAGGAATGTACAACGGATGTACATAATGTACATCCGTTGTACATCTTATGTACATTGATGTACATAATGCACTTCTGAAGTAGTCCTTGGTTCTTATAACAAAGTATTACAATATTTCAGGAAAGTACTACGATCCGACTTAGTCCATGTCATCTACAATTGTTTGAAGTTGTGATAACAATGTCTCATGGACTTCATCCGCAAGTGAAATGTCAGGCTTGCCCCTTCAAACTTTGTGTTTTACTTTCTTGAATGGGATTCAACCCCAATCACGGATTCTGCGGTACCAAAACATTCTTAGTAGGAAGCGGTTTATACTTATTGTGGCAGCCCTGGGATTAGTTCATAATATTGTCCTTCAATGACACTAGTGCCGCCAGAGTATTCATTTCCATAGTCATCAATTGAATCTTCTTCCAATGCATGCTTTTCCCCTCGTGCACATGAGAACATAGTATGAAACACCTTCCACATTGTCCGGTGTCGCAAAAGACACAAATACATCCTAAACAACAGCTACAAGGTGTCATCTAAACCAAATTCGCCCTCCTCCCATACAAAACTTCCACATCATTTTCAGCTTCAACACGCGAGAGGCAATATGATCATGGGCTCCAAACTTTTAGAGACCATTCTCCACAATGTTTAATGTTCTCACAATTCAACCAATTGAAGTTAATGCAAGCATCACAAAAAGCACGAGAGTGGTCCGCATAGCAACTTTGTTGGATCTGGCTGGGTTTATAGTTGACACGTAATGTATCCGCTTTGAGTACCGTAAAGTCTTGCAATTGAATGCTTGCTTTCACTGCTCACATCACATCTGTTTTCCAACCTCCCAAAAACACCCTTTCACAATCCGATTCCTTGGCCCTTAAAAATTTTGTTTTTGTTTTTTTCCTCACCGCATGCCATTTTGTTTTCTCTCCTCTCAAGCCACAACTTTGCTATACCAGCCTCGCCATCATGTGTGCCTTTCCCATGGCCGGATCCAAAGAAATTCCATATCACTCGAATTTTATTTTCAACATGGTATCTACAAGATTCCATACCATGCACGCAGCAAGATTTGAATTGAGATGCACAACCATCCGACCACACATAATGAAGGTTTATGTGTCCACCTCCATTATTCTTAAGCCACCCCAAATGTAATTTAAAACCATGTTGCACAAAATGAGTGTCATGCTTCCTCGTCATCCAAACATAGAAATGCACTGCTTTTTTTAAGCTTACCTTCTATTTTCATCATTGAAATATGGACCAAAATACTAATTTGATCAGATTCCAATGCTCTGATTGCACTTCGTCCCTCGGTTTCAATGTGTAGTTCTCTGCAAAGTCAACAAATGCATAAACACACTATTATCCTGAGTTTCTCAACACATTTTTAAACTGCTTTGCTCACAAGGTGTCAAAGTTATGATCTCAGAAACTTAGCAAGCTGATTTTTCATGTTCTTTAACAAAACGGATGCTTTGTCATTCGATCAACTAATCTAAGCCTTCTCGATGTACCTTTTTGGATGGCTCATTGACATATGCATATACTTGCCACCACATTTCAATTCCATCTTCCTCGCTTTGGACGGATGTCTAATTTCTTCACTCCACATTCATCACATTAGCCTTTGATGCATTTTAGTTTATGCCATTCATCCGTCACATATTTCTCGCAAACCGTTGACCTCCACAAGATACTAACATTATCAAAAGTTTTCTTGTTTGCTTGACATACTCCATTGTTTTTTTTGGGATGCGTACCAAGTGCAATTAACATGTAGGGATCTCCTCATATCATTGAAGGCCTTTCTCAGACAGACCGCTTTGCTCATGTTTGACACAACAACATGTGTTTCTCTCCTTCAATTTCCTTATGCAATCGTGTTTTGATATTTCGACCGTCGAAGGCTAATTTTGGTATCGATTCGATATACAAACCGCTTGATAAAGCTCGACCGCAATAACAAAAAGCATTAAAGACCATGTTAGCAAAATGATGTCGGCAACCAGATGCCAAAAGAGTATTGAACTATACTATTGTACAATTAATGTATGTTCTATGTACATAAAATGTCCATCCAACAGTTCCAATCGACCATTATCAGACATCTAATGTACATCTAATGTACAAGAAGACATCTAATGTACAGCCAACAGTTCAATCAACATCCAATGTACATCCAATGTACATCCAATGTACATCTAATTAATGTTCCAATATTAGTACATCACATTAATGTTACAATATTAGTACAACTAATGTACATATGTCCGATTTGTTTGGGCTTCATTACCCGAAAGTACACTAAAATGTAGAATGATGTAATTTTGATATTCAAGTACATGTAAATGCAAAATGCATGGACATGTAATCGTTAATGGATGTACATCTAAAAAGTACCTAATAGCACATCACCGCAAGATTTCGCTACTATGTAAACAATGTAAAATGCAATACATTTCATGAGAACCATGTGTATTCATTAACGTGTCACTTTCGAATGTAACTAGAATGTACGTAATGTACTAGAATGTACAGAATGTACTAGAATGTCATGAAAGAATTTTGGAAGAAAACATAAACTCCAAGACCTAATTGATTCAATTACAAGAGCAAACCCGTGAGATATCAAGGTATTGTATTGCTTGTGTTCTCCTCTTCATGACATCTCTAACCTTTGGTGAAACTTTTTGTATTGTCGAAGCCAAAATTCAATTTAACCCGACATTTGATTGAATCATCGATTCTATTTGATCTTGCATCCTTCCCCGCCAAAGCCCATACATTTGCTCCACTTAATGACATTATCTTCCTTCTTGCCGCAGCTTTGGATAAATTTCTTGGTCAGATCTTTAGCAATTTTGAAGAAACATTCTTGTTTATATCTCCTTTTTTCCAACAATCATTGATAAATATTGAATGTTTTGCGTACCAATTTATCTTTGCTATTAGCGTGATTTTACTTCTTGAAGTCCATCTTTCAAGTTTCGATCATTGATTTCATAACAATAACTTCGAAGGATTTCCAATTGTTCAGTTCGAACGTAAAAAGCCTGCCATCTTGCAACAAACGATCACAAAAACTAATCTTTGATCTGACGGCGCTTGCCGCCAGAATCGAGGATGCAATCCAATCGACTGCCAACACGCTTTTTATTTGTTTTGTGGCATAACACCGGCCAATGTCGGCATACTTTTGGCGCTTAGAACCATCACTTCCATTGAATTCTCACCCTCCATGAACATTGACATGTGTTTGTTTCCTTTGAATTCCTTCTGTTCTTCCCCAACGGAAAGGGGAATTTCTGGAAAGGGAGGGACGGATCCATTCAATTTGGTTCTATGGTTCTGGGTTAACCAAGAATTTCGGGGGAATGTCGGGGATGATCTTGCAATCATTGCATATCGACACAAAAAACGACAAACCATAGTATCTTGATGTACATCTAAAATGTACCCCAAAAAGCACAAATTAGCCCTTCAATTCAAGACGATGTGCACGACACCCTTTCATGCTTTTACCCTAAGGACCTATCCTCCACGCTGGGCAACTAGGGTGTAGGCATGAGCGGCATATAGGCATATATAGGCCTCTCCACGGCCATAATGGAAGATTCACCCTCTTCCTACGGAGATTAGCCATGCATCCATGTAGATAGGTGGGGTGGTCACCATATAACCAAAACTTTATTTATAATTAAATGGTACTAACGTTAGTGTCGACACTGCTGCCAATAGAGCCCGGAGGGCAAGGAGGTCGAAGTTAAGACTTGCAACACAAATTTTGTTGGAATGTGTTGCAAGGAATGAAGAGTACCTCTGACGCTAATCTTAATTTTGATAAACTTAATTGTCATGTTAAGTGAATTATTGAGTAACCCGCTTTAATGATGTTGTGAATTGATAAGTTATTTCATAATATAATGACGTGATAATGTCCTAAAAATATTACCTTAAGGTAATTCTAATAAATGTGTAAGCACTATAGTAGTTTATCGTATGTATCAGGTTGATTGCAGGCTAGGATGATCCCAAGGTGGGGAGACCCACGATGCTGCGGACAGCATCATTTCAAGGTGGGGAGAATGTGACGTTCCCAGACGTTATACACGGTCCCAGACGTACCGCATCTTGCCGCCACGCCGCGTACATGCCACTCCGACCGACGCGGTAGCCAACGTAGCTAGGGTTAGTAGCCCTAGGGGGCAACGCCAAGGAGTGTGCATTTATTAATGTGCACATTAAATAATGTGCACATTCACTTAGGTGCACATTTTCCCATAGGGCCATTTCATGCCAAGTGGGCCACACCCATAGGTGCAATTAATGTGCACATCTTTCAATGTACACATTCATTAATGTGCACACATTTCCATGTGGGCACATTTGGCCACCTAGCCCTTAAAGGCAAGTGGGCCCATTTCTAATTATCCCACATGCCAAAAGGGGATAATTGGAAACCCTAGCCAACCCCCTTGTCTATTTAGGGTGAGAAACCCTAACTTGCCCATTTTCGTTTCTAGGGCTTTAGAACTTCTGCTTTTGCCGCCTCAACAAATAAAACCGCCTCCCGTTTGGGAGAATTGCACCATTAGTTTCCCTTGATTCGAAGCAAGCCAAATAGATGGTCGAAGCTTCAGTCGAGGAGGAGCCACTCAAGGATCGGTATTTGGCCAATTAGATAGTCTAAACCCTATTTCCAGTCATAGAATCGAATCGAGGGTTTAGCCTATTAAATTGCCCATAGCGACCTTCTAGATCTCTAGATGCCAGACCTCTAACTAAAGAACCTAACTCTATGATGTAGATTAGATATAGTTCTTTAGTTCTTCCTCAATGATGTATGTGGATGATGTTTCTCTATGAACTCCTTGTATTGGGAAGGGGTTAGAGACCTAAAAGCTTGGTAGTAGATGCTCCTAGAGTAGCCTCTCTAGCACACAATAGATTCGGCCTGTGGTACAAGAGCCACACCGGGTTGTGGGTGAAGGGGCGACCGGGCCGAGAAGGAGGTTCATGTCCCGACTCTTGAACGATCCCTCCGTGTGTAAAGCCTACCGTGGATCATTGTGACTAGGTCTCGATGGCTTGCCAATCTGCGTGTGGGCAAGGCATGGGCTGGGCACACCCGCGAAGTGGTGTTCACTTTCCATGGGTTCGGTCGAAGAAGGGCAAGGGCCCTCTAGTCACCTTGAGTCGGCATGTAGACCTCCTCGGGGGAGTGATCCCTACCTGCCCCATCGGGCCGGGAGGATGAACCCGTGAATAGCCCTTTTGGCTATGCATCCCGGAGGGCTCAGCCGGGTCCCAACACTTTTCAACCTACTCGCAAAGTGTGCAATGTGGGGGGCGGATGGAGTGGACAACCCTATGCCACGTTCTTAGGCCAGCCAAATCCATTGCCATGAATTCTGTCTGCAATGATCTCTGGAGACCCAAGCCGTCAGTCATTCCCTTGAGTCTGAGCTTTGGGTAGAGCTCCCCATATGTATTGTGCTCACCTTGTTTATGCAGATGTGATGGACCACCCTTCGAGGTGGCTATGTGCTTATGTTATGTACTGACATGTATGTTTACGCTTCCGCAGCTAGGTAGACCCTGAGGGAGACGGGGTAAATGGCCCCTTCACTCTTCCCACTGGAACCCGTCACGGTTGCAGTGTTATGTGGAGGGCCCTGTATCGGCATGGAGCTGGTATGGGGGATGAACTCCTGTTTGTATACGGTGAGTGCACCGTATACGAGTAGGGGACGTCACATAGGATGTCCACGAGATTCATCTCGCCACTTGCAAATTGTACATACAACCATGTCTTTATTCTCTCCTCCAACACGTTCTAGAAAAGGGAATTCTGCTGCCTTCTTCCTACATCCCAATTGCGGATGCACGTTTTTCGCTTTTCCGCGTTTCTCATTTCCAAATGCAACACCCTCAACTTCGTTTCTAGCGGCTAGAACTCCCTCACCTTCGTTCTAGCGGTACCCACCACCATCTTCTGTCCTAGTAGCTTAAACATCCTCAAATTTTGTTCTAGCAGTGTTTAACATCCTCTCAACCTCAATATCGGCATGCTCAATTTGCATCTCGGCCTCTTTCTCCAAATTCTCACCTCTTTTTCAGCCTCTTTCTCGGTCTGCGTGATGAGGCCGTGCTAGTCAAGGCAACATTTAGGCTATTATGAGACCCAATTTCATTTGTAGCAGCCTCAATTAAGCCAAGATATTTTTTTCAGTGTTTTATTTGAGCGTCTGGCGGTACAATCTTCTTGTGTCCGCCCATTAGCTTCTTTTTACGCCAAACGAAACTTTTATCACTGCATACCCTTTGTTCGCTCACTGTATTCACCAAAAGTAAGAAATAGCAAAGAGAAAAAAAAAAGAGTCGCTTTGAGATCTATGTAAGAAGAATTCGCCTTCATAAAAGATTAAAATAGCCCCTTGTCAACTAACTTTATTATCACTAGGACATTTTATGCAAAATAACACAGGTTGGGACATGTGGTAAGAGAACAAAAATATCTATTCTACGACATTTCTTAACAATAAATCCAATGCATCCTCTGAATGCAATGAAAAATATTACAATGATAAGGCTTTTCCTGCATCGTAAGCGTTCTCCTAAGCTCATAGTTCCGTTGGCTCTATCAAACTGAAGATTTGAACTAGTGTATCAGATGCTCTCTCCTGGTAAATCGTCCATCTGTTACATTATCACTGTAAAATGTGTCTGCTCCTAACCACCTTGTTTTTCTTTGATCTATTGCTCCGTGAGTTCACAGCAATCTGACCAGAGAGTGTAGCACTGAAAGAATCCTTATGGAATGTAAAGCCAAAATCTGAAAGATGGCGGTTTGCAAAGTCTTTTCAAAAAGCCTGTACGTTTGTCTCTGCTTCACAATCCGCCTCCAGGTTCATGAGGAACAACATTCTAAGGATTAACAGCAATAGGTTTAGTGCATGGAATTAATTGAGGTGAGCCCACATGCCTTCTATGCAAGAAAGATGACATGACTTTGTACCATTGAACTTAAAAACTGGGATAGACCTTACAACAACTTTATATTTTGCCAAATGAAATATGGATAAAAATGACAATAACATACAACTATATATGCTCTACAACTGTTATGATCTACAAAACTGTATGCCCTATTATGCTGACTGTAAAATCTACAAAACCTGCCCTTTGTAACAAGCAGATAATTTATCACAGTGCTGTATTATCAAATCTGAGAAACAATAAAAGAAACTTCAACATTTTTTCGATATACCACTTGTAACAAGTAGATAATTTATCATGGACAACCCAATCTGAGAAACAAGATGTATTTAAAAGATACTAACCAGTCATTTTTTAAAAGACTCTGCGTGCTGCTTTTGCCTTGGAGGTTTGCATTGTTTCTTCTGCCATGCTTCTGATTTCTTTCTTTATAACAAGCCTGGTGACTGCATATTGTGAGTCCAAAAGAACAATAAATATTTCATATCTTAATCAGCAGATCTTGTTACACCATCCAGCATAACATACCAATTATAAATCGAGGAACAAGATGAACCTAATAGCTTTTACCATCAATTTGGCATCTGCAAACAATCCATGACCTCTTCTAAAGCTTCCTTCGAAAATATATACGTCGTCTTAACATCTGCATCCAACTTAGTAGAATAAACATGAAAGAAAAATACAGTAATGCTTGTTGGGTTCTTAAGGGAAGCCCACAAGGAGCCCCCAAGAAATTCTTAAGGATCATAAGCGGTGCTACGATTCTCTGCTTCAAATCTCAAACTTCAGGAGTCGGTGCTACGATTCTTTGCTTCAAATCTCAGGAATCAGTGCTCGATGCTATCAGATCGCAATCAATGGATCGCAAATCCGGCGGAATTTAAGACTGAATCTACGAAACCTTTGCTTGCCCATTTCTGAGAACCCTAATCCGAGAACCCCTAATTCCAGAAGCCCTATTTCGATTCCAAAAAATTTCGAATGGTGATATCGGGATAAGGTATCACCTCAAGAACCTTAACTATTTTGGGCGATTTATTTTGTGATGTATATGTTTAAAAATCATCAATGGGCTAATCCCTTTGAACAATGTCCATAAATTAATCATATGATGGGCGATTCCCCCCTTTGCAAAGATCGAAGTTAATTATATATGGGCGATTGCACCTCTACAATATAGAAAATTGATCCTACTAACCTGACGAATGCTAATCTAAAAATTTAAAATAAATTAGCCCATTTGCGATTAATCGTCCTTAATTTTTACTCTGGTAACCAAGTTGTTGCGGGCCATATTCTACATGTTCTGCAACGAAAAATAGACTCACCAATATGCTCAAAAGACGTGTTCAATAACACAAATCAAACCATCGATCTAGTAAAAGCCTTTTGCTATATGAAAAAACGAATTAAGATCACCGCCACTTAATGATTACGAAGATGCAGCTGCTAGATTTACATTGGGGAAGTGTTCTTTAGCTAAATGTACTAAGCACAAATATCCTTTACTCAAATTTAAAGTTGCATGGCTATGCAAATTCAGACAAAATGCCTTGAGCTATATACTCTTCAAGATTATTTCAAGATATGTACATTAAGTGTCTAACTGTAAAACATAATCCCAAACCCGAAGTATCGTTGAAGATCAATTATTTTTCCATGGAATCATTTTCGATGTTGCCTCCAAAGATGCCCTAAGTTTGCCTCAGGCTATAGGGATGCCTTCTTAATGGAAATTGACCCAATACAATTATCATAAAGGGATGTCCAATGACATAGATGCATCAGGACTCAAAAGACTTGCTGACAGAAGCAACTCTAAGCATGAGATCCATGCACATGTAAAACTCCAAAATTTAAGGGATAAGAGATTATGTCATTTAAGAAATTCATTTACTGCCATTGAAAAATTTTCCTTTTGCCACGTTTCTATACCTAATTCTATTGCTCAAAGCTTTTTGTAAAACTCCAGGAAAAGCAGGGTCGTTGGATCTGGACTCTAGCCTCAGATGTCGATTACAAACAAAGGTTAGGGTTTGTACATCTTACGCCCATGGTCGCGACTCTCCGACCTAAGGTATGAGAGTTTTCTTATTAAGATTTGTCGGTGAGACAAGAGTATAGGTGATTCATAACAATAAGCATTTGAAGCAAAATACTTGCGGATCCGGCGCGTTGTTGGATTTCGATGTGTTCTACTAGCCGGAACCGAGAACAAACAATGAGTCGTCTGGATTGGCAAAACCCTACCTGTAAGCAAAGATATGCCAGTGCCAGGGCACCAGAAAGTATTACCTGTATAAAGTGTGAATGTAGTTCTGCACAAATGTATCAAGTCACATTAGCCTCCATCTTTCATAGATCAAAAGTCACCTTAGCTTAATATTCACCTTAACTTACATAACATTGTAGCAAAGCCAAAATGCTCAATAATTCAGAAGTCCACTTACACAGCTTATATACTTTCTTGAATTACATGGTTCCACAAGTGCACGATAACTTCGCTTTCCATACTTACATATAGAAATAAAAAAAAGTTTGCCTCCAACTATAGGTCAGAATGGGCCAAAGTTATATTTAAAGCCATCAACAAGGAGAGTAGGACCTTCTTGCACCAAGGCTTACCCTCCTATATTGCATAAAATCTTAAAGTCAGCTTTACCTTACTAAGCCACAATGTGGTGGTACGTGGCCTGACAGAAGAGGCAGGGGAGGACCTCATTAACCGGCTCCAAATGTTGATTCTTGCTCGAATGACATTCCCCATGCGGTAAACATTATTAGGGGCGAGACAGCCATGGCGTCCGACACCCTTATCGCCCACGGTGGTCACGCTCACGCGACGAGATGCGCAAGTGAAAGCAAACATCCCGCCCGGTGAGGTAGGCAGCTAATGGAACCGCCTCATGTTGACCGAGACCTTACCCCCGCCCAACAAGAAGACCGGGCAGCACGAAGTTGGCCAAAGTTAAAAGCATTCTCGCGAGCAGGAGGAGCTGCAGGATCCATTCGGGGCAAGATGCAAATTTTCGTGCCGCCGAATGTCAGCCGGATCTTGCTAACCCTCCACAGCCCTTCCGCCGCCACTACTTCGGGCCATACCAAGCATCGCCCCCGCTTCAAGTTGCCTCACCTTCTTGCTGCTCACACATCTCAAGCTGCTCCAGTTGCCTCACCTTCCATTTGCTCGCATATCTCCGCTTCCATTCGCCACCCCCCTTCCCCCTTCGTCGCCATCGATCCCCACCGCTGCCCCTCAAACAAATAGGAATTGTGCCTCCGCATGGTCTCCCCGGAATTGTTGGGGCTTCCCATGGCGTAAGGAGATAGTCTCAACTCGGTTGCCGCGCACATGGATCTCATCTTCCTCATGGAAACATGGGAGCATGCAAAACACGGGATACGACTTGCCGGGCTACCAGCACTACTCAATCTTCAATGATTGCACGAAAGCGGGGGCATGGAGGGGATTGCCTGCTACTACGGACAACCTTGGCGCAGTCCAATCTCCTTGTTCAAGACGGACAAGCACAACCTGCACTGTGGGTGCGTGTGCAAAACCGCATGTAGACCTCTTTTTGTGGCGCTACTTTCCACATGCGAAGCAACTTCTATTACACCCACTCTCGGATGTGGATAGGGTTTGGACCCCTATGTCGATCTATATGATGACATACAAAGCCGATAAGCGGTTAGGCGATTGTCATACTCCTTGAGACTTCAATGCACGCAGGGGTAGAACAACCCATGAGATTTGATCCCTTGATCGATGATATATTGCGCTTGCATCCCCGCAGAAGGAGCTTGGCCACGGACATCGATGACAATCAGTCACGCCGGCTATGGTCGACACGCTTGCTTTTGCTCTGCAAAGATCTTTGACCCGGTAATCCGCATTGGACCGAGTGGCCTTCCACCCGCAAGAGCACTTGTAGGCGTGAAAACCAAGGGGCGGATCTAGTGTGGTGGACTATGTGTTGGTGCCCGAGCGGATATGCATGTCATCAAGCACTTTCGTGGGAACAACTAATCGATGAAGAGATCGACTCGCACCACTTACCACTTTTACGTTTGGCTTGATAGGTTGTGCGAACCCCCGATGCAACAACTCCTCACATGCCTCACCGCGATTGATTATGAACATGCAGGGGCTTATGCCCGATGCTTATAGATGACCCGGAAGAAATTTTGCAATATCCTACACTAGAGCAACAGACAAAATGTCGGGACCGATGTGCTTAGGGATCACGCAGAGAGGTGCTTTGGTATAAGCCGCCATGCATGAACCTCCAAGAACACAACCTTTCCACGTAATCAATGGTTTGATGCGAGTGCAAGGAACACAAACGCTGGCTCCGCCAAGTCACGCCACTCGCTTTACGCCCACATGCGATCCGACAAGACCGCATCTTCCTTAAAGCTAAGAAAGCCGTGTACATTGCAACAAGCATTAAAGAGAAATGTTTTACCTCTTGAACGTCACCCCGTGACCTTCCGGGCGAAGGGTTCTTAGAAAGCCGCAATATCACCCACGGGAATATCACTCCCGAAAGATGGAGGCAATACTTGCAACTATACGACCCTCGGGGTGCACATGCAAAGATACCCTTGCAAGAAGGCCCAAAGGGAAATCACAGATTCGGACGTGGAACAAGGCTTACAACGCCTTGCCAATGGGAAAGCCCCAGACTTGGATGGTATGCAAAAGTAATTGCTTAAGTGGGCGGGGCCGTCCATAATACCGAGTCACTGACCGCCTTGTTCAACAAGGCATTACGCAGAAGGCTTCCCGATGCAAAGGGACCAATAGCGAGTTGTTCCCATCTATAAGGCGTGTGACCCACACCGCCCACCCAATTATCGAACAATCATGGTCGGTTCGGTGTTTGTAAACCGCTTGCTGGGATTCTCGAGCGTTAGTTGACGAAGCGGGCAGAGGCAAAGCAGAGATGCGCCCTTACCTGTGCAGCAGGCAGATTCGCACCGGCACTCAACCATTGACCACATCTTCACGCTATAACTCACGATTGAAGACGCCAGAATCGCCGTCGATCTATATTGTTGTTTTGTGGATTTTGCGAAGGCGTTTGACACCGCTCTCGAAAACTATGGGCAAGACCGCAAATACCGGGGTTCCCGTAGATTTGCGTAATGCAAAGCAGTAAAGCTATATGAAAGATGCTCGAAGTCGGTTGCAGCATTGCCAACCATTTGATAGTAGTATCGGGTTCGCCGAATGCCCTCTCTCCCCAACATTGTTTGGGCTTTACATTGATCAATTGAAGAGTCGGGTTGTCGATAATGGGGCGGTGGAGCTCACCTTCTCTATCGAGATCATCGGGCGCTTAATATATGCTGATGATGTGGACCTCCTAGCTTACACACCAGCAGACATGCAACGGTATCTCGATGCCCTGGACACATTCTGCCAAGCCACTGATATGCGCGTCAACCTGGCCAAGACTAAGGTGGTTTTCATATCATCTTCACGTCACCCGTAGGTCCCCCCTTCAGCCGGTTACCAAGGCCGAATGTGGAAGTTGCATCCACATACAAGTATTTGGGAGTGGAGTTTCCTTCTACTATGCATTGAGATACATCCATACGACTACGAGTGACGGCAGGCTGGAAGGCATTATATGCAATGCAAAACAATAGTCATAGAGCGGAGTTGTATGATTGGGCCCATCAGTCACACCTGTTCAAAGTCTTAGTAGAGCCTGTCCTTTTATACGGGGTGGAAGTATGGGGCCCAGTAGTATCACTTGCTACTTGGAATGACTTGGAGCAGGTCCAGAAAACCTTCTTAGTACGAGCACTAGGGGTGAAGTCCACAGTCCCATATTGTGACGTTCCAGGGGAATATACGCTATAAATACGTATATTCCTGGACCCGTCACTATACAAGTCTATCTTCATAGCCTTGTATACCATAGATTGTGGCACTAGGGGGCATGACTAAGTTATTCATATAACTTAGCCAACCTTAGGTTAAGACCATTTTCCACGTGGCCTTAACCTATTGGGCACCCGCCACACGGTCTTACCCTATTGGAGCCATGTGGCATAACATGTAACCCTAACCTATAAAGGCCTAAACCCTAACCCTAGGCCTCTTTTCTGGCTCCAACAGTCTGGGAACCTTCTTCGCGCTCGAAACTCCGTTTCGAGAACCGTCTGCTGTGGCACAGCATAGCGTGGCAGCCCCCAGAGCGTGAGCGCATCAGCAGGAGTGGGAGCTACCTCGAACACCTTGAAGATCATGGAGATGCCAGGATTGGGAGGGAGTGCTTCTGGAGCAGGTATGTGGAGTAGTGCTCTTAGTAGTCCATCTGGAAGTTAGCACTCCAGAGGGGTTAGTGTTTCGTATCTAGAGTAGAGCCATCCTAGAACCCGTATTCAACATCTTAAACCCTAATCAAGGAACCCTAACTGTAAGTTAGATATGTATGATTAGGTTAAGATGTTCTTATGATGATTATCATGTTATGATGCTATGTGATGATGGTTGATCATGTTTGCTCCTCTTGTATTGGGAAGGGGGGTAGAGACCTAGAGCCATATGTAGTATGCTCCTAGTGTAGATCCCCTAGTTCCTATTATATGCGGCCTGTGCATAGGAACCCACCGGCTATGGAGGCTATGATGTGACCTCAAGACTACACAACGGGCTAGAGGCAATGCGAGGGAGGATCCCCGCCGAGTGGGGGCTACGGGGATCCCATAGTGAGCTAGGCTTATGGCCTGGTCACTTCACTGTGGGCCGAGCATGGGTCTGACACCTCCTGGGGCGATGGTGTCGCCCTGCCTCTCAAGAGTTGCAAGTGTCGGCTTGGCTCTTGTTTTGGGGGTTCACCGGTATGAATCGCGGTGTCGCCACGATTCTCTAGCCGCCTGGGAACCTCTAGACCCCGGGAAGGGGAGATGCAACCCTTCCCCGCCTCGACGGACCAGGGGAGATGCAACCCGAGTAGTCCCGATGGGTGATGCCATGGGATTGCGTGTCCGAAGGCTAGAGTCATGCCGTAGCCCTGATTGAGCCCATCCGCAAAGTATGCAATGTGAGGGGCGGATGGAGTGGTCAACCCTAGCCATTGTCTTATGCCAGCCCTTGCCATTGTTATGACTCGGTTCCGCTTCTATCTTGAGGCCTAGCCACCGGGTCATCCTCCTTATGAGTCGAGCCATGGGTAGGAGCTCTTATGTTTTATGGTTTATGATTATCTTCTTTGCTCTTATGGATATGTGATGGACTACCCTTCGAGGTAGTATGTTGTATTGTTATTGCTAGTTCGACGCTTGTTTATGCTTCCACCGTGATAGGAGCCCATAGGGAAGGGGCGCCAAGAAGACACCTTCAGGTCCCCCGCCCGCACTAGGATTCTCTTAGAGTGCGGGTTAGATCGGAGGGCCCATGCGGTTGATGGACCTGATGGGGATTTCCTCGCCGAGTGTACGGCCGGGCGCCGATATTTAGCAGGGAGCGCCACAATGGTATCGTGAGCAATGTTCTTGGTTGACCAAGAGCTAGCACCCACCATATCCCCCCAATAGGTAGTCTAACTGCCTAGCTAATGAATGGAATGAGAATTCCAGTCTTGAACCGCGAAAGGTGGGAAAATTTTTTTTCCCATTAGTAGGGTCGTAATTAGATTAAGTATAGTCTAAGTGGTAGAAATAATATAGTCAAAAGAAACCTTCTAGTAAATTTGAGCTCAAGTTGTTCATGAACCGCACCTTTCAAGTGAAAAAAAAAATTGAATGAAGAAGAAGAAGAAGAAGAGATTTTAACGTCACGCCATAAAAAAAAATTATCGACATGTGACACTTTACAACACAAAAAATAAAAGCTCAAAATAAAGCTTGAAAGAAATCGCGTGAAATGACCACTACTTGGCCCAAAAGGAATTAGGAAATTTTGAGAAATAGTTAAGTAATTAGGGAAAGTACCTTAATTAATAACCCATAGTCCCATAGTTATAATAAAATTTACTCTTAAGAAAAAGTAGCTATTAAACCTATAGAAGCACCTCTACTCCCTAGAAGTTCTAAATGGTAGCTTGAACCTCTCCTTTACCCTTGTAAGGCTTAATTATAAGCTAATCTCCGGTTGCCATAAGAGCCGCCCACCTAATCCAACAACCGACGCCAGATCGATCCAAAGGAGCCGTGGAGATAGAGGCAAGATCGCCAAGAGGCCACCATCAAGGAAGCCAAGCCGTGGGGAGGACCAAACAAGTAGCTAGGAAGGTTGGAAGCTCCAGCCTTGCACCGAACGCTTGAAGCACTCACCTGCAAGCGGCAACAAGCAAATTCTTGAGGCCCCTCGCGACTTAGGCCGCATTTATCTAACTTAGCCACTCAAGCTCTTCGCATCGAATCGCTTCACCTCGTGGAGGAGCAACGACTTAGCACTTCAGTGAATAATCGCAAGGCTCGGGGAAATTGAGATCGCGGCTTCTCGCAGAGGAAGAGCAAGAAGCGAGCAACCTCGGCAATGAGCAACCCCAAAGAATGCGGAGAGCAGGAAGAGCAAGTAGCAAGAGCAACCCCTAAAAATACGAAAGCAACCCAACACTGTGAAGAATAGGGGAGCAAAGGGAACAACAACAACCCCAAAAAGAAGAGGAGGGAGCAAGAGGCTAAAGAAGAAGAGGAAGAGGAGGTCAAGAACGACGCAGCCTACGCTCCGCAACCATATCCAATGCAGTCCAAGGAGGGCAACATCAGCGAGAAGCTACTTAAAGCTCAAGCAAGATATGGAGTACGAGAAGAAGAAGGCAACATGCAAGAATTATCTCCGCCAATGGATCTGACAAGGTAGCCGCCAGGGTCGGAAAGCTAGCCTCCACCACCTCGACTCGATTCCCCGAAGAGGGTCCGCCATGGGCCAAATCCCCAAAGACAAAGAGAGTCGCCAAAGATATTTGGCATTGCCAACAACAGCATCCCGATCCGATGATCCAGAAAGTCTCTTTTCGAGCGCCTACATCAAATGTCTATCCAGGAGTTCAAGATGGGCCACGACTACCGAACCACATCAACGACGGCGGGATCTCACCAGGAAGCGGCCAAAGCCGAGGAGGCCAAGATCTGCACCCTTGATGGTCCGAGCCCTGCAGGAGGCAGCGGAGGCGGAGCTGGTACAACCTTTTGAAGAAGGCAACCTCTCAAGGATCCATACCAAGCAGGCCCAAAGACCTCCACCCTACGAGGAGAAGTCGCAAGGAGAAGCCGTGAAGAGCCCCTACCTAGCAAACTATATAAATATAAGTTTTTCCCCGCACATTGTTTTACTCATTAGAAGTAAATTTAATATAAATTAATTGCTTGTAGAATATAAAATATTCTTGTATAAATTAATTGTAGTAGAATCCCTTGCATCTTACTTAAAATGCTCTTAATTGGCTAAATAGCATAGCCACTTGATTTAGGGCAAAAATGATCCAAATTTTGTACCAAAAGATGTTAGAATGCTTAGAAATTGTCTAGAAATGCAAAGGTAGCACTTTAAGTTTGTTAAAAATATCCAAAATAGCTAGAATTGGCCCACCCGGTGAGACCACACAAACACGCCTCGTTCATTTACGCAGAGGCCATCCGCCGATTCACCCTTTGCCCCATATTTGCACTTTTAGATATCTTTTTAGGTATGAAATAAGTTGCTAGTTAGGTTAGAATTGGCCCAAATAGGCATTTTAAGATTTTATAGTTCCTGAAATTGTTAGATCTTGGCAAAAATCAAATCGGATCTTGGCAAGAATAAGGTAAATTGGGTGAAACCGCCTCAAATGAGTGTGCGTTCTCAACGCAGAGCTCATTGGCGCTTGTAGCCTCACCCTCATTGGAATCAAGGTCATATGATTCAAGCCAAAAATTTAGCAAAATTGCATTGAAAAGGGTCTTAGTACATATGCTAGTCTTCTACCTTGCACTCTAATGTCTTGTAGTACCTCATTCTAGCTTTTCAATCCATTTGAACCTCATCTTAAAAGAATTCCCACAAAAGCTGAATCGAACCTCCCACCCACTGTGGTTGAACCCCCAAACCCCCTAAACCCCCGTACAACCACTAAGGGCGGGCATCGCTTATGTTTGAATTATAATTTTAATTAAATTTAAGCTTTAATAATGTTAGATAACATTAATGGCCAAGCCTTAGACTTAGAACCAAGATCCTTAAGCTAGATAGAGACAACATCCGCACTCATCATAGCTTAGTTGTCGCCTTATCTTGCTAAGTGTCTTCTTGTCTACATATAGGTAGTATAATTAAATATTTTTCTTAGAAACCCAGCTAGTTGCCAAGGCCTTAGAAATTGTTGTCACACGCTGGTATGATACACCAACACACGCTATAGGTGCACTATCATCAAGTGTCTTCAGCCGTGCCTTTGTATCATAGATAATTATCTAGGAATTCATTCTATCTAAGTAATTTAGTCTAGCACACCAAGTATACCCAAAGTGAGTCTCCTTCTACCACCCCATAATAGTAAATAAGTACCTTTCTCAGTGCCTAGTAAAGTGCCAAGTGGGTCAATTGAGGTAGAGTGAATAAAGGTATAAAAATAGGGTTTGTAGAGTAAATAGACATAAGTAATTGTTGTTATGGTAGTATCGCTTGCCTTGTGCACTTTAGGGCAGAGAAAATAGGTCAAGAGAACCTTCGCTATGGATCCTCGAGCCCCGACAGTGGAGAACAACATCAACAAATTGAAAGCAGAGGGCAAACTTATGGAGGAAACTTCAGCAAATCAAAGGCCAAGAGGGTGCACAGGGAAGGCCGAACACAAATAAGAAAGGGGAGCCTATTGGAAGGACGATCATGACATCAAAATTAGACATAAGAATTGCCAAGAGGGCTATCCAACAGCCAATGGGCATCATGGCACTTACAAAATTGATTACATTAAGGAGGAACACCTCCTAGTCAAGGATACTCTCCAAGTGCCATATTGTCTCGAGGAACGACCCCACATCGACGACTAATGTCACAAAATACGACACCAACAAGTAGATGACTTCATCAACTTATGATATCAAGAGTTCTCAAGGATGAGACCGAGCATATACAGCCATAGTAGTATCAGATCTACACCGAGCGCACATGCTTTGACTAAGGAGGTATTACAAGCCAGCAAGAGTGGGCTCCTCACCTAATAGGAATATGGCAAAACCGCAACAAATTTCTTCCTCATCAGCCCGATACTTCAGAGAAGCTGCATCAACCTCGACAGCACCATCTCAAGACCACGGCAATCTTCTACCTTAGAGATTGGAGGTCAAACTCCATCAAGAAGAGGCATCATGAGGGACCAAATACCAGCATTATTAATTGATCACCAAGATTAGTCCCTGCAGATGGATGCAAACAAACTTCGCTCAGAAAAAGAAGTTGTAAAGTTAGAAGTGGTAAAGCACTCGACATTGTCTTCAGCCTTATAGCAGCAGCATGTGGCCGCCAAGATGAAGAATCAAATCGACAAGCTCAACACAACAACATCAATTCAGGAGTAGAAGAATCATCCTCGAATCTCATAACCTCCAAGGCAGATGAGCGACATGAAAGATTCTACACAATGGTGAACATGACCTTCAAGCCTTTGGGATGCAACACCGAGCCTTAGATCGCCACTACTCCAGCTTTAAGCAAGCTAGAGGACCCTATCGATAGTTGAATTTCTTAGAATTATGGGTGATAGCATCCATGATGGGATTGGGACGAAATTTCGAGTAGATTTTTTTTGTCTTTTCTTTTAGAAAGATGGACCCAAGAATTGAGCAAAGCTTCAAGGATTGGGAAGAAAATGTATGGAGTACAATAATTATATACATTGCTGGCAGATATCCAACGTATTGGAACCTCTTCGTGAGCTTGATCACCTCGCTAAGAAGGATTCAATAATAGGATAACCGTCGACTATGTATATGACGAGTACTTCCTCAAGAAGGATAAGGAATAATCCGACCAAATGAAGGGAAGCAATCTAATAAGTCTGGCCAACTTCTTAGATAGCATCAACTCAAAGGTGGGACTATTTCAAGAGGGCAATAATTAAGAAAGGGTAGATCCTAGAGTATAGATTAGATCTAAAACAAGAATAATTATCTAATCATATAGTTTTCTATGTGTACCCAAAAGTAATGTCATGCCGACTAAACTTGTGGCCATAGGATTTATGTAAGTAGTTCTTTAACTTGTAATTTTGCACCTCCTAGATGACGGACATCTTTAAGAGCAAGACTCTTAAGTCTAAATCTAGGCCAGTAATTATGGCAAGGCCAAGTAATTAGCAGCACCAACGGAACAAGAGTCAAGTTCGACATCAACCTTAAGCGAAGCAAAGTAGAGCATCGGCACCAACTTATGTACATTGGCAACTATGACCTCATAATAAGCATGCAACATTAAAGCTGGCTAAGGCAATAATTGATTATCATAAGCAAGAGATACTTATCCCAGCACCAAAGAGCAAGTACCTTATAATTTAAGTTAAGGAAGTAATTCCAATCGTGCAACGCATGTCAGTAAAGCAATTACTTAGGTACATCATGAGGAATGAGGTCGTACATAAGCTACAGGTTGTCGACCCCGACTACAAGAGTAAGAAGGAAGATGCTACTTCGAAACAGTTGCCTCGGCCAATCTCTAAGTTAATCAAGAAGTCCCATGATATATCTCCAGGTGAAATTTGAGAGCTTTTGCTCTATAGAGGCATAGAGTCTGAAATCACTCTTGCACCCGAGGCGAGCCGATCAGCAAGGCTCTTTATAGAATCAAAGACTTCCGAGCTAGCAAAGCTCAAGAAACAGCTTGTAGGAGTTGATCAACTTGGGGATCCTTTCGCCAAGATGGAAGTCTAAAGATGTATATCAACCATGGGCAGCTCATCAAGCAACGACATAATGGATCAGCCCCAAGAAGCAAGATTCTTTTTTTAAAATTGACTTAAGCCGGGGCAATCAAAGAAATAAGAATGAAGGGGAAGATAATTATAAGACTCCTTCGAACACCTGCATGGGCACTATGATTTCACAATAATGCCCCTAAGTCTATGGAATGCTCCACCAACTTGTATGCATTTGAGGAACGACATCTTCGAAGATTCTTTGAATGATTTCTTCATCAATTCTCTTCGACGACATCGTGATCTACAGCAAATCAATGGAGGAGCATGCAGCCGTGGAGATGTTAAAATGTCGCCACTCATTGGCAAGCTTTTGAAGCAGCAATTTGCAATGCCATCTCCACTTTGGCAAGCGAATTCGGCAAGAAGATAGAAGAAGCCAGCTTCCTCAACATGGAGTTCAAGCACATGATGGGCTAGTCCTTACAAGAGTGCAAGAACGGATTAAGAAGAGAAACCTTCAAAGAATTTAAAAAGGAAGGTAATCCTTAATGTCAAAGAACAACTATACTCAAAGCATAAGGAGTAAGAAAAATTTTCCAGGACACGATAATAGCCCTATTTCCGCCATGTAAAATTTATAAAGGCCTACTTCCAGATTAAAAGTAGCTACTTCGGCGGACATGAAGAAAGAAGAGATAGTCGATATATCCAAGAATGTCGGGTGGCATCAGCAGACAAAGGCGTAACAACTTCAATTCCAGGAGTTTTGGAACCTTGGGCGGTGCCAGACGCCAAGTGGGAAGTCTTCAGCATGGTTTTCATAGCGGGCCTTCCAAGGACAACAAGAAGCTTTGAAGCCTTGATGATTGTGGTATATAGTTTATCAAAAGGGCACATACTTGCCATGCCACACCATAGACACCGCCTTGGATCTAGCCGTGTGGTCTACATAAGAGTTCTTTTAGGCTGCATGGAAAGCACAGGTCGATCATCACCAAAAGAGATCCGAAGTTCTTTAGCGACGTTTAGCAAGACTTCTTCAACACGAGCTGCACCAACTTGTTGATGAGTTTTGCTTATCATTTGCAGTCAAATCGGCAAAGGGACCGCACCAACACAATTTTGGAGAGTACGTTGAGAAACTATGATTGGAACAAGTAATCCAAATGGGCCGAGTACATCCACCGGGTCAATTACGTACAATAATATGAAGCAAGAGTCATCAAGATGTCTCCTCCATGATCAGCATTCTTATCAATGCTTGACCCTAGTTATGTGGCATAATCTAGTGCCCTAGGTGGAAGTTTCTCAACAACAACAAAGATATATGCAAAGACCTATTGGTAGAAGTGTGAGAATATCTTCAACAAAGATGGGCACATCCTAGAGTCTAGCAGATAGACATAAAACTCCTCGAGAGTTGTTTTGTTGTGGCAGGTAAAGTTGGCTCAAGTAAAGGGAAGCTTCACATCGGCAATTGTAAGAAGCTCGCCCCTAGGTGGGCCGGTCCGTTCAAGATCTTGGAGAAGAGTGGGCTCTCAAGCCTACAAGTTGGATCTCTTGGCTACCTTAAGGTCTTCCATGTGAGTTTATTGAAAAGGCACGATCCTAACCCCGAGGAGGTTTTGGATACTCCAACTTTGTTGGAAATGACGAGGATTAAGTTGAAATTGTGCCCGAATTGCTTCTTGATAAGTCATTCAAGAGGACTAGGTGGTCTCAATTCCTCCAAATTTCTTGGTCAAGTGGAACCACTTGCCCGTGGAAAGACGTGACATGGGTATTGAAGCGTGATTTGGAGAAGCAATACCCGTAGTTTATGAAGGAGTTTGATGGGCGAAGTCGCCTCCGATTTGATCGACGCCGACTTGCCCGAGGTTAGCTTAGTATGTTTCTTAGTTAGCCTTTAAGTTCCGCTCATGTATTCTAGTTAGTAGAGTGCATGTGCCGTAATCTTGGAATGTGTGGGCGATGATGGGATCGCCTTTAAGGCATTCTCTAGGCCAACACGCACTCAGAGGTGCGCATGACCATTAGGGTCATGTGAGTGAGGAATGAGGCATGGTGGGCGATGATGGGACATCGATCGGATGCTTCTATGCCGCGATGCGGGTAATACGCACACCCCGGACCGTAGGAGGGTCATGGTGAAGGTTAAAGTGATCATCGCGGCGATGATGGATCGTGAGACGCCCCTAGCTTGAAACCCCTCGGGGCATGATGCAATCGGGGTGTACTGATCCGGGGATCGTGGTACAAGGTAGCACTTGATCATGGGCAATGATAGGAGCATCTTAAATGTTCCTTAAGCTCAAATCCTTATGGGGCCATGATCGGGTGCAAGGTAGGGGTAACCTTGAGCTGGTAGTTCGCTCAAGGAGGTAGGTAAGGGGTGGTCCCCTAAAACCACAAACTTATTAACTTATATAACGTAATGTGCTACTTGTGCAGGCCGAGTGAAGGGAAGCATGAAGGAGGGAGCACGTTATTTAAGATAGGAGTCATAGAATTTAGACTAACTACTGAACTCCTATATTTGTTGTAATAATATTATGTGTATACTTTGATAATAATAGTTGTTATAGCTATATAATTTTGTATAACTTATAAATATAGCTTTATAATTACTTAATAAGTAATTAACGAAAAGTTGATCTTTTCAATAGAGTTAAGTTCATATATTCTTGTTGTGTGCTTTTGCAGATTAGAGTAGGTTCGTCACCTTAGCGCAATGCCGAGGACAAAGATTGTCCTAAGGGGGAGAATGTGACGCCTGTGGGAATATATGCTATAAATACGATATTCCTCGACTCGTCACTATACAAGTCTATCTTCATAGCCTTGTATACCATAGATTGTGGCACTAGGGGGCATGACTAAGTTATTCATATAACTTAGCCAACCTTAGGTTAAGACCATTTTCCACGTGGCCTTAACCTATTGGGCACCCGCCACACGGTCTTACCCTATTGGAGCCATGTGGCATAACATGTAACCCTAACCTATAAAGGCCTAAACCCTAACCCTAGGCCTCTTTTCGCTCCAACAAATGGGAACCTTCTTGGCTCAAACTCCGCTTTGAGAACCGTCTCGCCGTGGCACGGCAAAGATAGCGTGGCAGCCCCCAGAGCGTGAGCGCATCAGCAGGAGTGGGAGCTACCTCGAAGACCTTGAAGATCATGGAGATGCCAGGATTGGGAGGGAGTGCTTCTGGAGCAGGTATGTGGAGTAGTGCTCTTAGTAGTCCATCTGGAAGTTAGCACTCCAGAGGGGTTAGTGTTTCGTATCTAGAGTAGAGCCATCCTAGAACCCGTATTCAACATCTTAAACCCTAATCAAGGAACCCTAACTGTAAGTTAGATATGTATGATTAGGTTAAGATGTTCTTATGATGATTATCATGTTATGATGCTATGTGATGATGGTTGATCATGTTTGCTCCTCTTGTATTGGGAAGGGGGGTAGAGACCTAGAGCCATATGTAGTATGCTCCTAGTGTAGATCCCCTAGTTCCTATTATATGCGGCCTGTGCATAGGAACCCACCGGGCTATGGAGGCTATGATGTGACTCAAAGACTACACAACGAGGCTAGAGGCAATGCGAGGGAGGATCCCCTGCCCGAGTGGGGGCTACGGGGATCCCATAGTGAGCTAGGCTTATGGTCGGTCACTTGCAGGGGCCGAGCATGGGTCCGACACCTCCTGGGCGATGGTGTCGCCACGCCTCTCAAGAGTTGCAAGTGTCGGCTTGGCTCTTGTTTTGGGGGTTCAGTCGGTATGAATCGTGGTGTCGCCACGATTCTCTAGCCAGCCCGGGAACCTCTAGACCCCGGAAGGGGAGATGCAACCCTTCCCCTCCGACGGACCGGGAGATGCAACCTAAAGTAGTCCCGATGGGTGATGCCATGGGATTGCGTGATCCGGAAGGCTAGAGTCATGCCGTGAGCCCGATTGAGCCCATCCGCAAAGTATGCACGGAGGGGCGGATGGAGTGGTCAACCCTAGCCATTGTCTTATGCCAGCCCTCGCCATTGTTATGACTCCGGTGCGCTCTAGCTTGAGGCCTAGCCAGTCCATCCTCCTTATGAGTCGAGCCATGGGTAGGAGCTCTTATGTTTTATGGTTTATGATTATCTTCTTTGCTCTTATGGATATGTGATGGACTACCCTTCGAGGTAGTATGTTGTATTGTTATTGCTAGTTCGACGTTGTTTATGCTTCCGGCGTGATAGGAGCCCATAGGGAAGGGCGCCAAAGACACCTTCGTGTCCCCGCCCGCACTAGGATCTCTCGAGTGCGGGTTAGACGGAGGGCCCATGCGGTTGATGGACCGGATGGGGATTTCTCCCGAAAGTGTACGGCCGGGCGCCGTATATTTAGCAGGGAGCGTCACACATATCAAATTCTACTGCAGGAGACAGGCTTCAGAGGGCGGCCCTTGATCGCCACATTGTCTATTTTCAGAAGGTGGTCAATATGGACGATGCTCGCCTCCCCAACCTAGCTTATATCATGGCAATGGGGCCGCAGCCCTCAAGGCCCCGCCGGAGGGAAAAGAGAGCTCAATGGTTGGCTAGATGGAATGTGTAGGAGCACAGGTGCATACATATGCAAACAGAGGCAGATCGCCATAGCTTGAGGCAATATCTTGACGCTTGCTTCCTCAGCAAGCTTTGGGATGCCAATGCCCTTGAACATGTCAAGACAACACACTATCGGCCCACATAAATCCCACATTGGAACGAGGCCCGCACGTGCTACTGCGTACCCACTTGCCCATGAAAAGGCGCACTCATTGCCTCCATTCGCCTGAGGGGCACATCATCTTCGAATTGAGACGGGCGGATGGATTGGTGAGCCACACCAGACAGTGCTCATCAATCTTTGCCAAATGGGAGTCATTGAGGATGAATCTCATACCCTTCAAAGTTGCCCAAAGATATGATCAAATTCGGACGCCGCTATCTTTGAGTTGGTCGCCCGGCCGCCCATTACATGTGACATTGAGCACAGCATCCGTACGGGTGCTGGGATCATACCTTCAGGAGGTTATGGACATGCGAGATCAGCTATGTCCTCGGGCACACACTTGACATGTATATATACATTTATTTCATGATGATGTATACTTGTACAATTTGACAGCATTCTTATTACTGCCACGGTTTTTCCCTCGAAAACCCTTCGGGGCGGGGGTTTTTTAACCCGGACAGTAATAAGTTTGCTGCGCTCCTTGTGGATCCCATAGGCTGATTGGCCTTAGTGGACGATAAAAAATCATTCTCATTCTCATACTATTTACAAATGGTAAATATTTTTCTTTGAATGGGCCAAATGGCAAACAAGTGGACAACAATGTGGTTACTTGGATTTTTCATAATATCATCTTTCTTATCAAGGGTAAACAAATATTCCCCTTTGTACGAATGCTAGTCTGGGCCAATACCAAAAGACTAGTTTAAATTGCCAAAACCTAGTCTATGATTCAGCTTCCATACCTTTATTTCCAAATGATTGACTATTTACATCTCTCTCATCAATGCCAATGCCCTGTACATGTGAAATAAGAATTTTTTAGTAAAATAGACTAAGAAAAAAGACACCTGATATGTAACCATGATCTTGGCTATAACAAGTCATTCATTAGCTTTAAAAGCTGCAAGTTCATATGAATAAGAATACCTTTATGATTGTATTGCAGTAAAACGAACATGTTGTTCCTGTACAAGTGGCAGAAATTCTAAGCTAAAAAGACAATGCATTCCATGCATTCATATCGACGTCTTTTGAATAACTAGAACAAATTAAGTAGTCTTGAGTAGCACCAATTATCCGAGCAATCTTTGAACAAATGAACATCTTCATCAATGAAACATGGCAAGGAATAAAAGACCATGTTATTTGCAATAGCACCAAAGGACAATTAGCCAAGAACATGGGTAAATGCCTAAGCTACTAGGAGGTGACATGGGATCTTTTGAGTTTATCACCCTTCACCTTGCTTGTAACTAACAAAAAACAAGGATTAAAAATATTCCAACTCCCTAGAACTCGGGCAGAGCACAACATTTTTCTGCCCTTGATTATCATGTTCAAGGGGACACTATATTTCTACACTTACTGCAGAGAATTCAAAATGCATAACCTTAATAGGTCCCACACTCATGCGAGACAATGTGAGGCATATTCTAAGCTGCATGTGAGTGTATAGTCAAGCTTACTATTAAGCACTTTAAAACATTTAATCTATGCACTGAAATTCAGGTTCTGCTTCTGCCTTAATAATTATGTAAACAAATACATACTGCACTGAGATATTCATAACATATCATATTCCCAATGGCCTTGTAGTTTCATCACCATGAATTCATCCAAATGCACGTAATTGCCAAGCCCCAATGGCTTCCAATAGCAAGGTTTGCAAGCTAACTCCCAAAAGCACCAATCCATGTCAAATGCATTAATATTTATGCCCTCAGCCCCTTACAGCAGAGATCTTCATTCTATAAAATTAGAAAGGTATGCCCTTAATTACATGCAACAACAAAAAAGACGAGCAAATTTGTAGTTCACGTATATAACAAAGTTGTTGTAGGCTATTTTGCAGCAAAAGTTAGAGTGGCTCATATGCTCAAAAGACTTGTTCAATAATGCAGTCAAACCATCAAGTCCGGTAAAGCCTTTTGTTATATGTAAAAATGAATTAAGATCACTTCGACTTAATGATTATGAAGATGCAGCTGCTAGATTTATATTGGAGAAGTGTTCTTTAGCTAAATAAGCACAAATATCCTTTACTCAAATTTGAAGTTGCATGGCTGTGCAAATTTAGACAAAAGCCTTAAGCTATATACTCTTCAAGGTTATTCAGATACCCTTCAAGATTATTCAGGATATGTACATTAATTGTCTAACTGCAAAACATAATCCCAAACTTGAGTATATGTTGAAGATCAAGTATTTTCTCCATGGAATCATTTTCGGGATTGGCTCAAGCATGCTTTAAGTTTGCCTCAGGCTATAGAGATGCTTATTTAATGGAAATTGACCCAACACAATTATCACGAAGGGATGCCCAGTGACGTAGATGCATCAGGACTCAAAGAGTTGCTGGCAAGAGCAACCATATCTTTACTTCTAGATAGGGTATTGCCAATCCATGGCTCAATATTTGTTCTCAGTTCTCGGCTAGTAGAACACATCGAAAATCCAGCAACGCTCAGATCCGGGCAACATATTTTGCTTAGATGCTTATTGCGATAAATCATGTAGACTCTTGTATGCGGACATATCTTAATAAGAAAACCCTCATACCTTAGGCTGGAGTGCTGACCATGGCCATAAGGTGTACAAATCCCAATCTTCATTTGTAGTCAACATCTGAAGCTAGAGTCCAGATCCAACGACCCTGCTTTTTCTGGAGCTTTACAAAAAGCTTTGAGAACGTTGTAGCATATGCTTTTATCTAGACCTTCCTGCTAACCTACACATTGCTTAGATATACTACCTTGCGCCAATAGAGTGGAGTTGGAGACGCACACTGGAGTTTGCAGTAGGTTACATGGCGAGAATTAGGTTATAGTTGCAAAGACTATCCACAACGCATTAACACATTATGTCTATCAATAAATTCATGTATATCAAGGTTTCTGGATGATCTACTATTGGTTAAATATAGTAATTCACTTTTTGGCTCTTTGTGTATGACCTCACACCCCTATAGCAGGAGTCACGTCGACTAGAGTTTGCACGCGTGAGGGATATATGGCAGACTAGTGGTGCTGCGGCACGAGTACACAGCAAGGTTCGGATTTTTCATCCACTATGTCAAATGCTTTGCAGAAAGGTACAACTATTCCATCTCATGCTGGACCTGCTGCATCTGAACTGTCTCAATTATGAGGCGATGCGCTACTCTGCTAATGGATGCAATCATTCATCGCGTCTTCATTGACAAATGTGCTAACAAGTATTGATGTGGATCCCTGGCAAGAGTGTGATTATTCTGGATTTTATAATGTGGTATCTTCATTAGTTTCAAAGCCCCACGTCCCAAAGATAATTTAGGAAGCACACATCAAATATTTCTTCAAGCAATTGTGGCCCTTATAGATGTTACCGATATGCACCTATGTTCCTGCATACTTCATCTGGAGAATGAAATGGCTCATTTCTTCTTCAAACATGCCTTAAAGCATTGTAGACCTATGGCCATTGTATAGGTGAGATTTGGAAGGTGAGTGTCTCTCATGTTGACCACCTTCTGAAAGTTTATGATGTGACGTTCAAGCACAACTCACTGAAAGGCTTTCAGAACTCGATCCAGGCCATCCCAAATGGCAAATAATATGACCAACATCCTGAACTAGCTCTACTAAGACCCTGAATAGATGTGGCTAGTAGGCCCAGTCATAAAGCTTTGCTATGTGACAATGTCACTCAATATCGAACACAAGTGTTCAAGAATGTGGTGGTAATGAACTGCACTTGCACGTACTTATATATATATACTACTTCCACATTATGACCTTGATAAGTAAAGCAAGGTTATCTTTGTTGTCGCAAAGATGATACTAGGAGTACTTTGGTCTTGGTCAAATTGATGCGCATTCCACGACCTGATAGATGGCACTGAGTGCATCTAGATATTGTTGCATACTGGCTCGAATGCAAGCTAAGAAATCCACATACATATATCAACAGTCGGATGATATGATGAACTAGGCAGGCCCCTTCACCTCCATGCTAAGCAAGAAATCGTTAATCTGATCAATGTATAGTCCAAAGAGCGTGGGAGCAAGTGGACACCCTTGTCAGACTCCCACGTTACTATTGATAAGTTGGGCTAATGGTGGCATTCGAGCTGAACACGTTGCGCATAATCTATACCGCATTCGGCAACTTCTAAAGGACTCCCAACTACATTAATATTTCCCACAACTTCTCCCTAGATGCCATCTCAAAAGCCTTCGCAAAATCAACAAAACAACAATACAGATCTTGCCGTTTATTTCTAATGTCCTATCGAGACCCGCAACATGAAAATATGATCGATGGTGGAATGTCTAGGCTTGAACCTTGTCTGTGTAAAGGCATTTAGCTCTTTGTCCTTTGCTTATTCTGTCAATTGTTGCTCAAGAATTCTCGCCAACAGTTTTGCCAATAACGAGCTGACCATGATTGTGCGATAGTTAGCGGGCAGTGAGGATCACCTGCCTTATGAATTGGAACCACTATGCTAGTGGTCCATTGCAGGGGAACACCTTCTTGAAGTGCTCTATTGAATAGGCTAAGCCAAGATGGGGATACTTTATGGCCCTGTCTGCTTTAACAACTCTGTTTGCATGCCATAAGTCTGTAGCCTTGCCATTTGCGAGATATTGAAAGCTGTTAGCGACATCTGCCTCTACTATAACTAATGCTGGCCTATTTGTGCTGGTACCGCATTTTGAGCCCTGAATGGGATCATAAAGTTGCAGCAGGGACTGCACCCACTGTTCCGAGGAGATATTACCTATAGGTTGCATAGGTTTGTGTAATACTCATTCCAAAATGTTTGCGGGTGTCGATGATGAAGGTAGAATATCTTGCGCTGATGGGCCGCAGTGTATTGTTCCTTCTTGCCTTTGAGAAAAGTTCTGTATCCTTTAATCACTCGTGACTTGGCAGTGGGGTCAACTACCTGCCTGAGCCAGCGTTTAAAGGAATTGTTGCAATATTTCTTCTTAGCTACAATGCTCTTTTGCAGAGGTGCTGCAATATAGAGCAACCATTGAACATTGGTTCATCTAATGCACTTGCAATAAATCTTTTTTAAGCAACTTTGAACATTTACCATGCAAGTACTAATGCTGGAATCTAGTGGCCTTTTGGTATAGTTTCGTGTGTTTTGCTTTCCTATGACTACAAAATATTTAGGTTAACTATGCAACATCAACGAACTAAGACATCTTTAGCCACTCTAGATTTTTAAGCCTTCTATCCTACATTAGCAATTTCCCAACTTAAGCCAAGAACATCAAACACCCACTTTTTAAGTGGAACATCTGAAAACGCAACTCAATGTCTTTCAAGAAAGTTTTGTGGAGCAAGAAAATACCTTAATGGAGATAGATAGATAGATAGATAGACATATATACATGTGCCCCGCCATGCCTCGGAGTGGTCTTAAGATATTCATGCATGGGAACGTGATAAGCATTTGGGATTTGAGGTTTGATGCCACCTCTTTGTCTTTTTATCATGAAATAGGAATCCCCTGTTGCCATTTTCTTTTTGCTTCTTCTGAAGTACCATGGCCTCTGCGACCATGCTGGTAATGCCCACTTCAACGGATCGGCTTTCCATGCTGGTAATGCCCACTTCAATGGATCGGCTTTCCTGTGCTTCATCTTGGGGTCTTCTTTTCAAGCCCGGGCGTACTGTATCTTGTCGAAAGATAAGCAAAAGCATTCGTTGCAATAGCCATAACCCTGCCACTGCACCTCCCAGGGTTGCTCCTATATCGATCGAAGGTGTGCCTTGTTTTTGTTGTGGGTTGTCCTTACCTGTGTGATAAATAGAGTTTTTTTCTTGTATTATGTGGCTTGAACAGGCATGCATGCATCCATATCATATCATATAAAGAATTGGGCACTTCTTGTATGGCTTACTTCACCTTGTGATGTTGACCATTTTGCTTTTTGTAAGGTGAAAATAATTTCATGAAGAAGAAGGATAGATATTCTATCAATGTTATAGGTGTCGCTTGCTGAGATACTGGCATTCTTTTCAAAAAGCAATTAATGTACTTGGACATCTTCTCTTGCAGAGAAAACACAGCCTCCACATTTTCTACACATTGATGACTTTACAAAGGAGACTGTTATCCAGCTGCTTGAGAGGGCAATTGAGGTCAAGGCCCAATTGAAGTCTGGTGACCGAAGTTTCCAGCCCTTTAAGGGGAAAACTATGGCCATGATATTTACAAAACCTTCAATGAGGACCCGTGTCTCCTTTGAAACAGGATTTTACCTGCTTGGTGGACACGCCATTTACCTAAGTCCTGATGATATTCAGATAGGAAAAAGAGAAGCCGTTCCTGATGTTGCCCGTGTGTTATCTCGATACAATGACTTGATCATGGCTCGCCTGTTTGCGCATCAGGTATGAGGGTGAGTCCTGGCTTGATTTCTATATGTGTGAGTGAGAACTGCTACTAAAGAATGTTGAAAGGAAGCTTAATTCCACCTTGTGGTTGTTCTATGACAGGATCTTCTTGATTTGGCGCATTATTCTAGTGTTCCTGTGATTAATGGTCTGACCGACTATAATCACCCCTGCCAAATAATGGCCGATGCCTTGACCATAATGGAGCACGTCGGTCGTATTGAAGGTGTTAAGGTTAGGAAATACAATTTGTTTCTTTTTCTTTGTTTGAGGCATAAATAGATGCTGCAATGTCTATTATTATCCTAAGGGGGTGGCCTTGATAACCTTGTTTGGGAAATATTGGTCTGTATTTGTTTAAGATACTCTTTAAGTAGTTTCATGTCATATTGATGCAACATAATGGTCAGCATCTTTCATGCAACTGAAACTCGGTAGATAACATTCTCCCATCTCTATAAAAATAAGCGTGTGTGTTAAATAACTGAAATGAAACTTTCTAGTTTCATTTCTCCTCTGGCATGGTATTAAATACTTTCAGGGAGTGCCCCAAATTTTCCAGTATGTCACATGCATGTTCTAAGCCTCTACATGTGACATACATGGCTACAATGCCATTCATCAAGATTATATCTAACCTGTTGCCTTTTTGTACAAGATCTACATGAACCCACTTCCCATATGTGAAAGCTTAGGAAAATGCGTTTAGGCTGTTGATAGCTCTAATATTATCTGGCTGTACAACTTCCTTTTGCATTTAATGTCCTTGTTTACCACATTTTCCACCTGCGCAATGAATCTGTTTTTTCACATTTAGCATTTGTGGGTTAACTATGCTGCCCACTAACAGATGGATCAGCTCTTCACGATTTAAAGCTGCTAAATCAACACAAGCATTTAAAAGGGGAAGTAAAGTTACAGTATTTGGATTGCCTCTGCATCTGTCGAAAGAGAGCATAGCTAGAATCGCAAATCCATGTTGTCCAAATATCCAATCAAGCACGCTGCAAGCACTTGGTGTATCTGCATTTTGAGTGCAAGTCAATAGTAGCATTACCTTCCAATGAGTCCTCCCCACCTTAAAAATGCAGACATGTATTCCTAAAGCTGTTATCTAGCACTGCACAAAAGTTAAATATACAGCTCGACTTTGTAAACTCTGTACAATCTTCTTTTGCTTGTTGGAAAAGGGCAATAGCCTCCCTAGAATGTCAAAGCATTATGCTCCAATTTATCAGGCACTATGTTTGCATCACTCAAGCTGCTACACTTACTATAGTGGGCCAATATAGTATTTCACAATAAAATCTTTATATAGCATCTACTACTTCTGATAAAGTGAGCATGCACTTGCCGTCAACTTTTGTCAAATGCACTTTTGTAAATTATGGATGTACTAGATTGTAGGGTCTTTCTGGCTTTTCAGACAGCATGGCATACTGCATCCTTCAGCGGACTATCAAATATAGATTATTTGTCTTTTTGATGGCTGGGTATTTATCCTATTGCCTTGATGCCCAATAATGTCAATGTACTGTGCTATGTCTAAACAAGTTGGATTGCCTGAGTAAAAATCTTGATGTTCAAGAAGATGCATAATATCAGAAACTATCGCACAGCTTTACAGAGTATTGATGCAAAGTGCCTGTCTCTTTTTCCATCTTGAAAGTTAACTATGGTCTTAAGATGTCCCAATTTCCTAAGGTGAACAGATATTACCTGGTAGTTGCTGTTGCATGATTGGAAATATAATAGCTATCAAATTTGGGTTTGCACTAATCACATGACTCAACATAAATGAACCTTTAGATCAAAATTTATTTCTAGTGCTACAATGATTCTAGCACTCCTTATTGACATTAAGCCCACCCTTTCTTTGGTGGATTAAAGTAGCTCGTTTCTGTGACAGGTTGTTTATATAGGAGATGGAAACAATATTGTACATTCATGGCTTCGACTTGCAGCTGTTGTTCCAATCCACTTTGTGTGTGTATGCCCTCAAGGTTTTGAGCCAGATCATGATACAGTTGAGAGGGCAAGAGCCTCGGGCATCAGTAAGCTTGAGATAAGTAATGATCCTCACACAGCAGTGAAAGATGCAGATATTGTATATTCTGATGTCTGGACAAGTATGGGACAAAAGGCCGAAGCTGCTTATCGAATGGAAAAGTTCAAAGGGTTCCAGGTATGGATTTCCCTCTTCCTTTTCTTGAACTTCCAGGATTACGATAAGAGCCACCCTATTACAAATCATATTTCAATCGTTGACTGATATTCAATAACAGATGCTACAACAATATCAAAGCCCAAAGAAGAGAGCCAACACCTAAGATTCAAATTGTTTTATAGTGTTTTATTATATCTTATGCCACAACTGTTTGGAAAACTTGTACCTAACCTTTATGCAGTTAAAGATATCACCAGGTTTAGGTACTTGTTTTTTGAAGGTTAAGTTTAGTGTCCTATGTACTATGGCTGTTTAATAGAATAAGTGTGTCCATTTCAGGTGAATGAAGCTTTGATGGAGAAGGCGGGGCCGCAAGCATATTTTATGCATTGCCTTCCAGCAGAGAGAGGGGTAGAAGTTTCTGCAGGTGTTCTTGAAGCGCCAAATTCAATTGTCTTTCCACAAGCTGAGAATAGAATGCATGCGCAGAATGCAATCATGTTGCATGCATTAAGATGCTGAAGGTGTTGTGGTCAGTTTGAAGGTGTGTCCCAACCCATGTTATCTAGAGAAATATTTTTGGCCTTCGCATTTGCTCCAAATGGATTTGCGGTGACATTAAGAATGGTAGATAGGACAAAAACATTAGAATTAATAATTAAAATGTTGGCACGCGTTAATTGATCATTGGATGTTCTATCCGTAATGACCACTAGGCTTAAATTATGGCATTATTCTGTTAAAATTATATGACATAAATTTTCTCCTGAGTTTACGGAGCGGCGCCGCTTGCCCTGTTCTACAGTTTTTTTCTTTTAGGATTTCCCTTCCTCTGTTCCAGAGTTTATTTTTGCAGAGGTGCGTTTATTTTTGCAGAGGTGCGCCGGAACTTGCAGAGGAGCTTGCTTGTCCGGTTCCAGAGTTTGTTTTGCAGAGGAGCTTGCACAAGGAAGCTCTCTTCCCGTGGTACAAAGATTTTTTTGCAGAAAAGCTTACCGGAGCTTGCAGAGCACAGGTACAGAATGATTGAAGACGACTCCTTCCTTGATCTGCAAATGAGCATGTTTCTGAAAGGCTTCAGTTATAACCAGTTATGCAACCTTGGCCGATTCTTCAAAAAAATCCATGTTCTTCCCTGCAGCAGCCGCTTCTTGAGCGTAGAAGATCACATAAATCTACCATGTTTTTTGAAGACTTAATAAGACATTTCATCTCAGCTCTAAAACCGATCAAAATCAGAAAGAACCTGTCCTCAACTCAAGCTTCTATTCACGCAAAGATCCGCCAGAACAGAGAAGAGTGGTGGAAATTTAAGCCTAGTGGTCATTACGTCCGGGAAAATTCACCTCTCGAAAAATTCTCTCGGGAATATTCCCTCGGCGGCCGCCAGACTTCGGCGGCGCTGCAGCCGCTGGCCGCCCGCCCTCGTCGGCGGCGCCGGGAAATTCCCTCGAGGAATTTTCTCGAGGTGAATTTTCCCTAGTACGTAAGGCAACTCTAGTGACATGGGGCATTGTGCTCATCGTAACCTTCATGACCTGGAGATTACCTAATTATAGGCAAAGTTTACTTAAAGTGGCTTTTAGGTGATTTCTAACTGAAAATTTTAGCGTCAACAACTAAGGCCGGATTTCCACTAACGTCTGGTTTGAAAATGACGTGGATAACAACGAAAAATTTGGAGTTGCCGGTATTTTCTACTTTGAAGCCTTCCATTAACTGCAACAACAGAAAGACTCTTAGCTATTTTTAGGTAAAGTTCTTCCTATTGCCTTTGAATTTTTATTCTACCAGGCAATATTGTCCGATAGAATGAAAATTCAATGGCAACAATAAAAACAATGCCACCTATAGAGGTACCACAACTAATAGAAAGATGCAAGAACGGCCGAATGTGACGTGGGGATTTGTTGTTGGCTGCTATTTTTAAGGAATACTCCCATTGTCGTTGGTGGAAATCTGGCATAAATTAAAACAAATAAAATGCACTAAAAAAGATCGCCATTTGAGAGTACATTATAGGACAAAAACACTTTCATTATAGGTCTTCGTCATTTTCCTTTCCTTATGGGTTTTATATTCATCTTTCATTTTTTACCATCGATATTCTGTGCTATTCTGTGCTTTATGCCGGATCAAAAGCTATCAGAACTCTGAGAAAAAGAATACATGCCAAAGTCATGGTCCAAAACGAACATATGGTCCGCTGCAAAAAAATTAAAGGCAACAAAAATTATGGGCATTACAGAAGACTGTCGGAATGCAATACAACGGATAGCTGAGGTTGTGGAACGCAACACGCCTAAACTCTCCCAGAGCGCCAAGCCAGCCTTACCAGAGCCCAAAGGAACAAGCTCCATCCATCCCGGTAAACTCACACGCCTTGGCTGCAAATACTATTCGGGTAAACCCAAACATGCCACACAGGCACAACGGCCTCATCTTGCAAAGGAATCGGCCTTATCAGAATTGATAAATTGGCCTTATGAGCGGCCTACAGTGGCCTTGTTAGACACATCTAGAATCGACAATAACAGCATACAAATCCTGACCTATCTGCCCAACAAACATCCTTTCTCCATCCACGCAGAGAAGCCCAAAAACAAACAGATGCCAAAGCAGATTTTGGAATGCTCACCTTTACCAGCCAACAAGCAGCTCAAATCAGCCAAAACATACACCTTGCATACGATTTAACATACAATACAAGGGCCAAATCTTGGCCCAGTTATGCCAAACATAACGCCCGCAAATATCAAACGAAAATATTGCAAGTTTATAAACCATGATTCATATTAGAGTCTTTAAAAATACACTATGAGAGTTTCTAAAAATAAAGTATTAGCATAAACTAAGCACTAAAACCTATAGGTTCAAAATCCACACAATTATAGCAGAATCAAAAGAAGTACCCCTCAAGACATTTTTGGTATTGTAGAAAAAACATTCTCTACGATCAACTGCAGGTCTTGCAATTGAAATTGACAGAAAAACATAATTCTTGTTCGCTTCTCTCATGAAAGACTGATCACTACTATTAGTCATGGATGATTTTAAAATATAGTTGCCTTCTTCTAACTGAGGATAGAACTGCAGCATTTCTCCCAAATGTCATTGGTGATCTCAAGCTACATCGTTACACCAATAGTTCTAGAATTCACATCATTACGAACTGTAAAAATTGAACGAGATATAACAGATCGAACAACCTAATAAAAGACAAATAAATTACTAAAGAAACCAAAGTAAAATGAAACTAAACGACAAGTTACTAAAGAAACCAAAGTAAAATGAAACTAAATGACAAGTTCTTACCTCAGCTGCAACCTTGGTTTCCTCCTCGACAATTACAGGACCTGCTGGTTTGTTTTTGTATGGAGGAATCTACGCAGCAATTTCAACAGCTGCAGGTTTCAGATCTATAACCTTATGCGTAGTCATACAACTGGTACTTGCTCTAGAAAATATTAAAACAATCTTCTTTGTTCTTTCTTGCAGAAGAACATATGTATAAGATTTTATTGACCCGTCATCGTTAAATGATGTTGACAATGTATTCCTTGCAGCTTGAACTTCCTTAAACCTGTCATACCTACAACAATAACAAACAAATTAGAAACCTAGAAACTAGTACAAACAAATAAGAAAATACAGAAGTACACAAATGACTTATTATACAACTCTACCTTCCTATGTCCAGTTATCCACATACCGACTTTAGGCAGTATTCCAACCATCGACAACCTAGACACCAAACTTACACGTCCACTCTTGTTCATAATTTGACAATTGCTAATAATATTGTCCATAGATTGCAACCAAATCCGTAACTTGTTCATGCCCATTGGTATCTTCTGATACAATGTCTGAAATAGAAGAAACACGCTAGAAAATAACAAAAATGACAGAAATACAATAAACAAATTACTTACATGTATCTCGGACTTGCAAAGAGGAGTGATGCAGCTTTTCACTATCCTTTTCAAGCAAATGCCTCACATAGCTTGAAAATATCCATGAAATCCACTTTATAGCTCCAAACCGGAGGCCCAAATTGGGAATAATCAAACCTTCTGAGCTAGTATTCCAGTTCGTAAAAATTCTTTCCCTATATATGATCGCATCCCCATACCCATCACTTTTTATGCTCATGCCGCAATCCATGCGCATGCATGCTCTTGCATGTCAGACCTGGTAACCATGTAATAGTAGAATCATTCCCGAGATAACCTGAAAAGAAACAAAAATAAATAATTGACACCTACATAAAGCTAGCTAATTAATTAACATCTACATAATTAATTAACCTAGTTAAACAAATAACCTACAGATCAAACAAAAATCAACATCGAACAAAAGATACCTATATTGTGTGTAATTTGATGGTCGTGATCAACCAGCAAATCTTGCTCAACTTTGAAACTGGTTTGAACTGTCTTCACTTTTTTACAACCGACTCCTGCGCGGCTTGACTGCTCCACAACACCTACAAATGCTTTAAAGGCCCGACCAAACATTGATGATTTAAAATATTGAACCTTGGCCTGTCAATTCCTGTGTCCTCAATTATCATAAGACTTTCTGATTGTTTACATTTAAGATCCATTCTAAACAAAGAACTATTACATAATAATAGAAGAAACATGGCGTCCAAGTAAAAAGACATGACTCGTCTCCATGTTTATAAATTTAGCCATAAGATGACAACTTAAATCCACTTGCATAATGCCTGCATGCAACTAGCTCAATACAATGAACATGCTGGCGAGAAGCTCCTCGATGAAGGTCTCACCGGAGTAGACAAAAAGAAAAAGAAAAAGAAAAAGAAAAAGAAAAACCTTTGCTGATATGGCAGGGGTAATTTCCTAGTCATGAAGGCCATGTCGAGAAATCTCCGCCACCTAGTGATTCTTGAGTGGGAATCTCCACTTGCGGCAGCCGGTTCCTCGGGTGGGAACTGCAGTGAAAGAGATTCTTTGATATGGTGGTGGTGCTTTCGGGAGCCGTACCAGAGCATGAGAAAGGGAAAGAAAGACCAAAACACTTAAGTCTTGAGCCAAGTAAACTAATTGTATAAGGGGTCTAAGGATTAGATCCAATGTCCAAAAGAAAAAGGCCAAGGCTTAGAATTAAAGCTTCAAAGCCTTTATGCCATTTATAGAAACATGGGTTATTTTTGAAAGAAAAGGGGCGACACCGTTTCTGTACACTCTATAAGAGAACGGACAACGCAGAAACAGGGGGCGAACCAGGCGACGTCAACGGCCAGCTACAATGCTTTGTGGTCCATGTCGGACAGCAACAAAACCAATTCCGGCCATCTGTGAAACCGTTCTCTGCCTTGCAGCTTCCTGATCGAACTCCTGGAATTCTAATTTAAGCCATTCCATTTACTTGCAAGATAAACCAAACCAGATTTGTGAAACTCTTGGTTGATCCCAGTGATCTTGTGGAAACTCAAATCCTTAGCCTTTCCTTAAATTTGAGTATTGCTAAAGAAGAGACTTTAGTGTTAAATTGTTTTCCCCAAATCTTCCTTCTTACTATAAACTCAGTCTTTCTCTGGAAATCTCTTGCTCTGGAACAGCCCGGTTGGGTGGAGAGATTTGGGCTAAAGGCTTGTCTTTTTTTTAGAATCTCTATTGTTTTAGCGTTGGTTTACTACATGTTTAATTTTTTTGATTACTAGCTAACTTTTGATTCGTAACTATTTGGTAACACTAAGGATAATAGTAGAGCATACAAGGGAATGCAATAAAAAAATTATATGTTATGAAGACTTTGACACGGTTTCCAGGAAAAAATTATTGCAGAGGCTTGCTAATTTAAAAGCACCATCAGGAGATAGTGGATTCAATCGCACGGCTATACCAGAGGGTGTATGCAAAGATGGAAGAAGGAGGAGAAGTGCACCCACCATGGGGAAGCCGAAGGTACCAATCATGTTATATGCAAATGATATACGAATGATGGCGGTAAGGACAAAGGGGGTGCACAGAATTTTAGAAATACTAGAGGATTTTTGCACTGGGAGGGGCCTTATAGTCAACTTATCCAAGACAAGGATAATGATATTTGGCAACACGACGAAATATATACCAATTCTTTTACAAAAGAGGGGTGTTGAAAGGGGCCGCAAGATACAAGTACCTAGGGTATGACACATATTGGAACAGGAAAATGGTCCAAAGGGGCACACATTAGGTTCCAATCTGCAATAAGCAATTACTACTTCAAGAAGAATTATTGTAACAAGAGCAGAATAATAAATTGGAAAATCAAATCATACTTATTCAACACAATAGTGGCTTTGACTCAGCTGTATGGGTATGAAGCCTGGGGACCAGATCTGTCGCAATAGAAACAGAAAAAGCAAGAAGGTACACTCAGGTAGTAGCATTATCAAGAATACTAGGTTAGAATAGGGACACCCACAGTTACTTTCACATGGGAGAAAGCAATGGAAAAAAGAACATGGGAAAGGTCGATTGGATACCTCCTAAAGGATAATGGGCATATGGAGATGGATAAGCTGTCCACAATAGCGATTTTAATAGGCCAAGGATGGTTCCACAAAGTTTCGAAATGGACAAGGGGCTTAGGAATTGAAGTGCGCCACATCCTCAAAACAGGAGTATGGGATGACATATGGGGCACTCACAATAGTGAGAAATTGGCTCGACAGGTACCAGGTAAAAGAATAGAATAGCTCCTAAACATGTTCAATCCAAGAAGACAAATTGGCCATAACCTATAGCAAGCTGAAGAAATTAGACAGAGATGTCTTAACTAGATTCAAGATGGGCAGCCATGATCTGAGAATTGAAAGGGACAGATGGAGGAAAATTGGAAGAATTGACCGCATATGCAGAATATGTGACATGGAAAGAATAGAGGACGAAAATACATATGTTCAAATAATGCTCACGAAAGTAATCGAGAAGGTCCAAATATAAAAAGATCAAGTGGGACCTCCCACTCTCAACACTGATGAACAAAGAAGAAATACTGGCAAACATGTCAAAAGCCATTAAAAAAATGCTGAATCGACACTAGGGGGTGCACAAAGAAAAAGGGCTCATAATATGATCAACAATTGATGTACATCAGAGGAGCCCATAATGTACAGCTCCAAAGATGAAGATAACAATGCATTCATGTATGGCCACAAAACCTATCATAAACATGATGCGGGTATACAAAGACATTATATTATATTCTATTCATGCAGGCATATTAAATAGTATTTCTAGAGTGCACCCCGTTTGGGTCGTTGATTTGATTGGCTTAAATAATCTGACGGTGGTTGTTGTGAACACTTGCATGAATATGCATCAAACTCCATAAATTCTTCCCTCTGAGCTCTTCCCTCTCGATTCTTGTTGTTGCTTTTAGGCATGGATCCTCACTAGAATTGGTATGACGTCGTAGCTTCTGTTATGCTAGAATATGGCCTTTTATTGTTGTTCTGGTTATCATAATGGTTTTTCATTGTTCTTTTGTTTTTTTGTTCTGTCGAAAAAAGCAAGTGCTTGTGCATCAATCTGTCGGATGGTAAAATATAGTTTTTTATTCTTGTTTTTATTCTTATTTGAATCTAGAAAGGCATATCAATCTGTGGAAAACCAAATAGCGTTATTACTTTTTTAAGGATACTGAGGTAAACTACGAGTATGCAATCTGAGTAACACATTTGTGGGTATGTGTACCAAGTGCAAGAAGGCGGCTTGATTTTCGGTAATATGCTAGAAATCGAGATACAATACCACAGAGATTGAGGGACGTAATGAACTAGCAAAAAGCCGTGGCTAGAACATATCCGAAGTTCTAGGGCTTGGCGATTCAACAGAAGCATTTTTTAAGTTTTAGGGTTGGTCGATTTGACAGAAGCATGGTAGAGATTCAGAAATTTGAAGTTTTAGAGTTGGTCAATTTGGCAAGAGCATACAGACGGACGGACGGACGGACGGACATATTTGTTAACATAGAAAATAGATAGATATTAGTATCCTCCAAAAGTACATGCAAGGCAAAAATGGAGATGGCCGCGACAAAAAATGGAGCCCCAGAATTCTTATTTTTAAGAATAGAGATTCATTTTAGATATGTGACTCAGCTTATACTCGCATTAGCACTTTTTTAAGGAATACTCACCAATGTCTATTTTTTTATGCACTGCTAACAACGAGAAGAATGCGCAAACACAATTGGACATAGACTAACGCAGGCACTTATGCACTCAAATAAACAGGTAAACTAGCCTCTACAGAATGTTCGACATGCAGATCAATGAAGATATCTATCGTACCTTAAATCGCTACTCTTATTCAAGCATACACACTTTATTTGTTACTTTTCTTTTATTTTTATTTTGAATTCCTAAATAAACATATCAATAAAATGTCCTCAATATGTCTATAATACTATCACAGATGTTCTTTGTTTTGTTCATCAATCACTATACAATTCCAAAGGCCTCGAAGGGGCCAAAAAATTTTTAAGTTAATAAAACCATTACATCCAACATCTTAAAATTAAACCCCCCGGAACCCCTTTGGTTTTGGGTGCATATTTACACGGGGATTGATGTAGGGCAGTGTAGGACAGTGAGAGCTCTTTCACACATGCAATATACCTTAACTTGTACAAGCATATGAGGATCGTTATGTACGGTCTAGATCGAGAAAATAATTTGCAAATATGCCTATCCGACAGCTTTCAATGGCCCTAGTCACACCCCGTGCAAATATGGATGTAATGGTAATTCAGAAAAGTTTTATTTTGCCTATATTAGAGCATGAATTAAATGTTACTTTTGTAAGAATGAAGATTCGGCCCATGTCATCCAACATAATGTGCTTTTTACGTGCCAACAGTCTCTTCTTTGCTAAATTCTATGTATGCCAATAACACGTATATTCAACATCCTTCAAAACTAGAATATGCAAATGTGCACTTCCACTTTGCACACCCTCTATGCGGCAGAATTCCCAACACAACATTCACCATAAAACATTTTGATTCCCATTTTAAATATACAAGTTCCTATCCTTAATAAATTGAGTTGAATTGCATTATAAGAGTAAAAGGGAAAACTACCAAATTGCCCCTAGGGATTTTGATAATTACCAGAATACCCCTATATGCCTAAATTTACCAAAATGCCCCTAAGTACAGTGTATAAGAAGGGGAAGTTTGGTAAATTTGAAAATAAAAAGGCAATTTGATGATTATGAAAATTTGGTGGTTTTCCAGGGCAGCCCTTTTTTTAATGTATACACACATCTTGATTCCCATGTTAAATATACAAGTTTATAGCAATGAGTGGCCTAATCAGTATGCAATGGATGGCAACCATGAATTGAATTAAATGAGTATAGTAAAGTGCATTCCTTTCTTCTATAAAACCATCCAAACGTTACAAAAATAATTTCAGAATTGAAATCCCTGGTCGATCTTCACGACCTAATTCTAAGCAGACCAGGAAAGTAGACGGATATCAGTAATCCAAACAGCATCACATATGCGACCCCCCGATCAACAGCTCTCATATCCAGGCGCCGTATTGCGCCCATCAAAGACTTCATCGCTTCTACGGCACCCATTCTCATGAGAAGTCTGATCTGCGCTTTCTGATCAATGCAAACAGAATTCGAGTTTATATGCCGATGGAAAGGTAAAAAATCTAACCTTTTTCCTTTGTCTATTTCTAGAATATGAGCACGAGCAGACCTTTTGTCATTTTTGTTTATAATCTATGGTTGGTTCTATGGTGTTCCGTCTTGAGACGTTAAAGAACTAGGATAGGGCGCTAGGAAATAGAACATGAACCAGCATTTTTAAGGGTAAGTAGTTCAAATAACTCGGTACAAGGAGAGCTATGGCACAATTACAAAATCCACTGTGATGGATTCAATGCCAAAATTTACCAGCATGAACATGAACCAGCATTTTTAAAGGTAATCCAAATGACTCGGTACAAGGAGAGCTATGGTACAATAACAAAATCCACTGTGATAGATTCATGCCAAAATTTACCATGGGAAAGAGCGTATGTCTGAAGCATGAGAGGGCCCCTACCTCGCAACAGAATGAATGGGTGTGGGGTTCTCAGCATATGCCATGCCTGAATAGTAGCAGGATCCTTTTGGGAAGGTATATTCAACTTCAAAACAATCTACCGAAGACAAAGTTTGCCAATATATAAACTGAAAAATGAAACTTGTTAAAGCTGTTGGTTGTCATTGGAGAGACGGAATTTGGAAAAAAGCTCCGGTAACACAATAAATGGCAGAGCCTGGTTTCCTTAAACAGGTTGCAGTCGACCTCAAGGAGCTATTGCCAATGTTGTGGAGGAATTTGGCTGCAGACTGGGAGAAGAGGTTGCTTATGCTACCTTTTGAATTTGAAGATTATGCCCTGAAACAGTTATCTTGTCTGCTTCTTGAAGAAAACTTGGTTGACAATAACTTTTTACAATATATGATGACCTATACTGTATAACTTCTTACAATATGTGATGACTCACATTGCACATGCTAATGTCTTTAAATACTTCTTAAAACAATGAAGATTATGTGGATTGCACTTTATGAAGCTTGGAAGACGGAGTGCCTGGTGTTTAGTTTTTCTGCAATGAAGGTCATTGAGAAAGGTACAAGATCTTAGAGGGCAATTCTTAAACTGATCAGTGCAGAAATTAGTGCGGGCTACTTATTTATGCAGCTTGGAAAGTGTGCAAGAATGATAACAGATGTTAACAGAGAATGAGCATGCGTACATAGATCTAGGTAATGCATTTAGATCTAGGCAATGCATTGTTTCAAAGAGAACTAGATCTGGTCATTCATCCCATAATGATTTGCCAGGAAGTTATGACGTTCAATGGATTTTCGGTGGATAGGACCTCAAGGTGGTTGTTTACGATGGCTAAGATCCACGCGAATCTCAATTGTCCATTTTTTGGCATATGAATAGCATATGGAAAAACCAAAATCATCATATCTTGAGATATGCTTAGAATCTGTAAAAACTCACTCTTTGATTAACAAATTGCCCAGCTGGAGGAGGAGGAGGAGGAGGAGGAGGAGTCATTAGCAATTGAACTGGTAAATAGATAGAAGAAGTTGCCATTAAAAAACATTTTGTCATTGTTGGTGTTGCTGCTTGGGTTTCCTCATTTTTCCCTTGTGCTGTCCCTTTTGAGTCTAACAGGGGTGCTTGCATGCTGAAACATTAGAGGTAGTTGGTGATGGTATAATAATAAAACAAAAAATGCGAGGATATAATGTCGTTGCCAATGCACATTCGCACATTTGCTAATGTCACTTTAAGAATGCAAATAAGGTTTGCACCCAAATGGCTGAATATTGGATGACATTAACATCATTTATGGTCGATGTTGCTCATATATTTGCATATATGTTTCAGAAAGAGCAGGGATCTGAGGTAAAGTTTCTGTCGGATTTTGGATGAACGAACGCTTTATATGAGCCATCCCCAGGCTTCTCGTTATGGACAACGTTAGCAATCAAATCATATTTTGATATTGTTTTCTGGTCTCCTTCTGAACGTGTTAAAGGGATTGAGCTCCAAGTTCTTTACAGGAAAGGCTGCCAAGGTTGGCTGTTTTTAGTAAATCGCCTCATGTGTAGAATTAAATGTCTCTTTTATGAACAGAAAGTGAAATCAGACTGTCCATACATAACTTAAGAGACTGCAAGGAGAGGTGAAGGACTCGCCTCCCAAACTTAACTTAGATTCACAGAATGAATCACCCACTGAGCTGGGAACTAGGCACAGGCATATGATTAGGATCATGACTCCCAATACATACGGTGTATGTACTAGGGCATTAACCATGGCATATGGTGTACGTACTAGGGCATTAACCATCCTAATACCTTGTGCACATCATGTCCATTAGCCTTACCACCAACAAGGAAAAATGCTCCCAAAGAAATTCCTCTTTCTGCCATTCAGCCTTTTCTATATGTGGCGCATTGAGATACTTTACTAAGTATTGTTTGTGTTTTCCCTTCCTTGGATGATCATTTCCAGAACAAACATAGGTCAGCTTCCTCCAATTCCGATTCTGCCTCAACAGGTAACAGTTGTGGATTAATTCCCTTAAATGGTTTCAAGTACTCGATGTTGAATGCATTATGTATTTTCTTTTGGCGGAAGTTCGAAATCTGTATGCACTACTACCAATCTCCTCAATTATTCAAAATTGGCCATAACTCTTTGTCAAGAACTTATGCTTTCTCCTTTCGAGGTTGAGCTCTTTTCTCCTTAATAACGCTTAATAACACACACAAAAACCCAACCATCCACTACATATTGCACTTCCCGTCTTTTCCCATTTGCATTAGCGGTATACTTTGCCAGTGAATTATTGTTAAGAACGAACTTCCGTTAATATCTGATCCATACCCTGTGCAACCCTATCTGCTTCCATCACACCTTCAGCCACCTTGATCATTGGTGCTGGTGGCAACCAACCTTGACAATTTTGAAAAGATGCCAGCTTTGTTGTTGAATGTGTCGCCATATTATATGTTGAATGTGTCGCCATATTATATGTGAATTGTATCATGGGTAGATAACTCTCCCATTCCCCCACGTGCTCAGTGCTTCATGCTCCTGGACGTAACTCCCCAACATAGACTATGAGTTCCAAATGTGCTATGAGTTACCTCGGTTTGCCCATCTGTTTGTGGATAAAAAGTTGTGGAGAACTGTATGTTGAACTTTTCTAGTTTACTAAGAAAACAAGTGAAAGGAATATTAACCACAAAAGAAGATACTTTCATTGAATGAATCGTGTACAATATATAATCCATAAAAGATATTTTTATGGTAAAAGGTAAAGACTAATAGTAGCAACGTTGCCTTTTTATAAAGGCACGCTTAAGAATAAAGCAGCCCTCGCTAACACCCCACCTGCGACTTTTAGTCTTTCACCTTTTAAAATATAGAAAAATATTGTGTCTAAGAAAGAAGACAAATATTGCAACTCATAGATAATCTCCCCACCTGCAAATTTGGTCTCACACTCGGATGAAAAAAACCTTTGGTGGTCACAAAGGAAAAACCCCGAGTGCTACAATCTTCTAATATTTATGCTTATTCTCAAGGACACCAAGAGCTTTAACATTGTCTTGATGTCTCTTTTCACCTAGAGGCTTAGTGAAAACGTCTGCATCACGACTAGTAATGACTCTTCGCGTAGCAATATCATAAAATCGATATCCCCGCGTGCCTCGACAAAGATAGCCTACTTAAGATGGCTTTGAGGCCGACTGGGTCAAGCTTCTTTCTCTTCTCTTTTGGAATATGAACATAGGCTAAACAACCAAAAACTCGCAAATTTTGAACATTTGGTTTTACTCCTGACCATTATTGCAAAGGAGTTACACCTTTTAGAGAAGAGTTTACCGTTCGATTTTGTACATAAACAGCAGTAGCCACAGCTTCTGCCCAAAATGACTTATCCAAACCTGCATGAATAAGCATACATCGAACAACATTGATTATCGTACGATTCTTGCGTTCAACAACACCATTTTGCTGAGGAGAATAAGGAATGGTATGCTCACGAACTATACCATACTCTTCACAAAAACACTTGAATTGAGCAGAAGTAAATTCTCCACCATTATCAGTACGTAATCTCTGGATCATTTTACCAGTCTGAGTCTCCACCATATTTTTAAACACTTGAAATTTGGTGTACTTGGGACTTCGTAGAGATAAAATACACAAAAGCTCTACGAGAAAAATCATCCACAAATAAAATGAAATATCGCGCACCACTCAAAGCATAAGGTAGTGGGCCACATATATCAGCGTGCACAAGCTCCAAAAGCCCTTTCACATTGAAAGGACGGCGATGTTGCTTTCCAACAGCACATGCCTCACATACACCCATAGATGCAGTGCTACTCAATGATAGACCATCCACGATTCTATCAGAAGCCATGTCCAATAAATATTGAAAATTTACATGTGCAAAACGACGATGCCACAATGTACTCGATTCATCTCCATTTGCCGGCAAATAAAGATTCACAAAATCATCGGTCAACCTAAACTCATAAAGATGACCTTCTCGCGAAGCAACTCCAAGTACACAACCATCTTGAATAAATTTACACCACCGTCTATCAAACTGTATGATCAAGCCAAGATCTGCAAGTCTAGAGACTGAAACAAGATTACTTGGCGCAAAACCAGAACATGTAAAATACCACGCAAAACTTGTATCCCATTAGGAGTATCAATATGAAGATCTCCAATGCCTTTGACCTCATGACTTGTGTTATCACCAAGAAATACAAGCTTTTGAACCTAAATTGGTGATAATTCTTTAACCAAAGCTTATGGAATGTCATATGTTGTGTGGCACCCGAATCATCAAATATGGAAACAACAGTTCACAGAGAAAAGCGGCTTCAAAAGCTTCATCACATGCAATACTAGCATGTTCATCTCGAATAGGAGGTCCATCTCGAATTGCCTGAAGTAAAGTTTTATGCTCATTCACAAAACGTTTGTAATAACATCCGCTTTCCACATGATTTGGCTTTTTACAATAGGTACAAACAGTCTCTGATTTAGGTTGCTCAAGTCTAGCCAACTGCTGATTACCACCACCACGGCCTCGGCTGCGACCACGGCCACGACTCCGCCTAGTATCAGTGACAAGAGCCTTTTCATCTTCTCGACCTCGTTTCTTATTATCAACAATTAAAGCTTGATCGTCTTGCATAGATTGCCTTTGTAATTTTCGTACTCCATCTTTTAAAGATTCACAAGCCCGATCTAAGGTCATAGATTTTTTGTTGGCTAAAACTATCGTAAGAGTCTGAAGCTCTTCCGGCATGGATTCCAAAAAATGAACAACATGTTGATCATGCGGAATACTAGCACCAGCTGCGGACAGTGCTTCTAGAAGTGCTTTAAATTTATCCACATGTTCGTCAAACGAATCACTCAAACGATACTGCAATGATGTAAGATCCTTGCGGAGACTAAGCACTTCATGCATAGTCGTCTTCATATAAGTTTTTTCCAAATACTTCCATACTTCACTAGAAGTAACAAAATCCTTAGCATCTATTAAAATAGATTCTTTGAGTGCATAAAGAATCAAAGCTCGAAATGGTTTGATCCTTTTCATGCCATTCATCTACCTCTTTAATCCAAGTATCATATTCAACACCGTTCAGAATAAGATTACCGATAATTAAATCAATTGGCTGCACCGAAGGAATATTATTTCCGGTCACGATTCCAAAGAGCTTTTCACTTTGCAGAACAAGCTCCATCTTAATCTTCCAGGCTGGATATCCAGCTCCAGAAAAAACATACAAAGTTTTTGTGCCTGTGAGTCCTCGAAAATTCACAACCGCACCAGAACCAGATGCAGGCTCTGATACCATGTTGAACTTTTCTAGTTTACTAAGAAAACAAGTGAAAGGAATATTGACCACAAAAGAAGATACTTTCATTGAATGAATTGTGTACAATATATAATCCATAAAAGATATTTTTATGGTAAAAGGTAAAGACTAATAGTAGCAACGTTGCCTTTTTATAAAGGCACGTTGCCTAAGAATAGGCAGCCTCGCTAACACTGTACGCCACAACTTACTGCAAAACTTCGAATCTTGATCTGAAATAATCACTTCAGGGAGTCCACGATTTTTAAACAATTTCTTAAGGAAGTGATGCAGCTGCAGATGCTTTTACGGGACTTCTTATAAGGAATGACACTATTTTCGCGAGGATATCTTATTGCCCATATCTGTGGCAATTATGTTTACCTTGCAATAAGACATGAATGATTGAAAGCTTTGAGCTGTTTAGATATAATAGTCTCTAAAGCAAAAGGAATGACACCATTCTCTTTAAAACAAAGATTATCAACATGATCTATGATCGACTGAGCATTTACCCTTTCTATATACCTTTGGAATGACAAGTTCTATATTTTAGCCTCATGGACATTGGCCAACTCGTGAGGGACAATGTCTAAACTTGAATCCATGTTTCTGAATAATGATAAAACTTTTGATTGTGCTATTATTTACACTCTTGTAGTTTACTTTTGTTTGCAGAAAATAGAGGATAAGATATACTTAGTTGGCAACTTTGTTATTTTTCTATGACATAGGCTTTAGCTTTTGAGTAAAAGTATTTGTTGGTCTTAGTTAGTGCATTCGACTTTTAAATCCGTTATTTTCTTATCAACCCATGACCAATGGGTTTTAAGATTAGATGGAGAAAATCCATACCCAACGGCTTGACCGCTATTTTATCTCCTTACTGGCTCAACTCAGTATGAGAAAGAACCAATGTTCAAGGTTATAGGAATCGTCGAGATACTTATGGTTGCATTTCCCATGTCTACTTATTTAAAAATGTTTATGGATTTCTCTTACTTTGGCGATGCTTTTTTTTTATATGAGTTTTGGAACACCATTTTTTTTTGGAGGGCAATTCCTTCTATTCCTTCACACATTTGCGTGATGAGTAATGCCAGAGCCACCGTTATATAGATAGATTCTTTTCTTGGCTTCCTTATTCTGGGAATTGGTAAACATGTGCTTGGTGTTGCCACGTTAATATAGGCTAATATAGGCACTTGTGCGTTTACTTGCCTTTAATACAAATATGTGCAACTTTCTAGTACACCACAATTTGAAATTCCTTCTTTTAAATTTTCTGTTGTTGAAGTTATCTATCATTAATGTTCAATGTATTACATGTTTGTGCTATGCTTTACAGGAATATAGAGAAGTAGTTAAGTACATCAACAAAAGCTTAGGTACATGTATACGAAACATCTATCTATCTATATATATAATAATAAAGGCGTTTTATGATAGTCTGTGCGCAATCTTGGGCGTTGATTTTTCTCAACTTATTTTATCCCGCGGTTTTGTCTGACGGTTCTGGCTCTCTTCTTCCCACAAATCTGGGCGTCTTCCCTAATGAACGAGCAAAATTTCACGACTACGAAACGAGCAAAATAATACGAAATTTTTTCTTGCCCGCCAGTTTCATTTGTCTGCGAGGTCTAGGTCGATGGCGTATCTGAACATAGACGACATTTTGGCAAAAGAGGAGGTTGTCTCTTGTTGTAAGCTCTACTTTCTTTATTTTACATGCCTGATTCATTTGGTTTCAGTTGGTACCTGTTTTATTTCGAACTGCTGTCAACGAAGTGGGCATCTTAGATCCGGGCTCCGAGGAGAACAATGTAATCTCTTACAACTTTATTAAGGTGTTCATGGATTTCCTTAAGTTTTGCTGCTCACAGATTGCACGTGGTGCCACAATAGACCTTCCTTTTTGGTTGGCAGAAGACCTCTTTTACAGTAAAGGAGCCTTGATCAACCTTCCAAACTTTTACCTTCAGACGTAAGCTCAATATTCTGTTTAGGTGGTCATCTCTTTCTTCTTTATGCATTATTGGTTGTGTCCAGGGCAAGGAAGGAGATGCAGGCAGATCCTGCATGTGTTGATTTGAGAAGCAAGTGCATGTATTTCTATGAACTTGGTGGCAAGTTAATACCAGTGTAAGTCACTTCTGTTAATTTCTGTTTGTTCTCTCTTTGCTCATTATACCTATGCTGGCTTGAAGGAATACGTCCAAAGCAATATAAAGAGGGCAAATTTTGATGATGCTCTTTAGAAAACCGAAAATATTGCAGAATAGCTGGATATGAACCGTTATAGAAGTTCTATGCATTATTCTTCTAATAACTCCACTGTGTTCATCTCTTCTTGGGGGATTCCTTTCCCAAATGATCCGATTCCACTTCCGTCTGGATTTGCGCATTCCTGTTTGCTCATAACAGTTTTTCCCTTCATGTATACTCATTTTATGGCAGAGATGCACTGTTTATCCATCTATGAAAAGGTCTACAGTTTGAGGCAAGATATTGAGAACATTCAAGGCTTACCATGTCTAAATGAGGTAAAGAAAGATATACATCATTTGTTGCTAGCTCTGAAAGATATCATGCTGCTAAGATGGGTGTTTTAGCAACACATTCAGACCTAGGTTATGCACTTGCAATGGACTGTATGTTAAGATGGTGCCTGGAAAAGCTGATGCAGCAGAGGAAGCTCTCAGGAGGCATTTGAATAAGGCAATTAGAGAAAGGGTGGATTGCATCTTTTTGGTCTCAGAGCATTCTGGATTTGTTGATTCGTTAACTAAGGCATAGGAGCAAAGACTGCATCTTATTGCTGTACACAGGTCTACTTTCTATGAATAGAGCCTTAAAAGAGCAGGTCTGATTATATCTCTCCTCAAAGTTTTTGATATTTTGGATCAGTTGGTAAGTTGGTGCCATTTATTGCGGATTATTTTGTCTTTATTGCCAGCCACTCATAATGTGCTTGCTGCTAGCACTCTTTTCTGGACCAACATCAGGAAAAACATGTCTTCGAAGCAGCATGTAAGGATGTGCTGCTCATGGTGTTTGGATGTTAAGTTAGGATCTGAGGGACAGGGAAGTGTAACTGAGACCATAATTTTCTTCTCTCTTCTCTTTATAGCATCGCCATAGTCATAGGAATGACGGCAGCATAGCTGCGCTTTTGATATTGTATATGGCATTGTTCCCTTCTTGGGAGGTTTTCGACAGTTCCAACTCTTCAACAAATGCATTTGCTCTGTTCTTTCTGCTTCAGCTATGGTGCAGGTGTAATGGTAACACCATAGAAGTCGAACTACCATGGAAACATCTCAGATAATTAGGATTTTGCAAATTTTTATTTCTACAACCTTGGTTTTAAATTTACACATACTTGCAGAAGGATTGTGGAGCCACAAGTGCTGAAGGATCGTGGAGCCAGATATGCTGATATGGAGAGTTCACTTTGCACTATACCTCTAAACTCTGACCTGCAAAATAGATGCTGCATGATGGCCATAAGGTAAGATACATAGGGAGCAAACTTTTATGGGAAGGGATTTAAGTTTTACGGAATATACATGGGACGGATTTATGGTTGTGTTTCAGCAATGAAAGAAGCAGAGGGAAACAGCTTAAGGCTATGGGAAACAGAGGATTTGGCAGCCAAATACATATCGGAGTTTGGGGTTTATTCACAGATGATTATGTTTTGTGGAGTACTGAAGCCAGGCAGTTTACCTAGGATTGATACCCTATTCTTATTGTGCTTACTATATGATGTTGCTATTGTGGTCCAGCATTAAGCTAATAGGAATCTTTACATGGCCAGAAAAAAAGGAAGACCAAGGCTCATAATGCTTGGATGCTTGGAGCATGGGAGATATGTCATGACCCGCAACTCAGACTTCTTTAAGGCTCTTGGGTATGCAGCCTTTTTTAGTAAGTAGATTCTGGATATGCAAAATGGCTTTAGCAGGTTTCAAGTTTGCAAAATGATTTTTTGCAGGTTTTAAAAAGAACGTTATTATAGGTCTTCACAGAAGTGTCTCATTTACAGCAAGTACTACTCCTGCAAGAACTTGAACATTTGCAACAGTTCAGCCTCAATGTTAGGCACTCAGACATCTGAGTAAGTTTATTTCAATTATTTGAGCATTGTTATGCAATTATTGTGGCTGGAAACACCCACCTGTTTCCTGCTCTCGGTTCTGCGTTTTGCTCTCGGCACCAAAGTTTATACGCTCACTCAACCTAGATGGAGGATGGGATGCCTCTCTCCTATGATTGTTATTGTTGCAAGGTAATGTTCTCTCTATCGTAATGCCAATAGATTGCTTTGTTTCCTCTTCCTCTCTTTGATTTGTTTCCTTTTCTTTTCAAAAACAAATAGGGATTCTCCTTTGCTCAACGAAACATTCTCAAGGTCCACTTCTAATCTCTTTTTTACAGAATTGAGCAGAATCTCGATTTTTATGCTCCAAGGGCTACTATGAGACGGGTAGATATTATTATGCATGTACACTATATGTGTTTGTCTGTTGGTTTAATCTGTTTATTCTGCATTCATTGTATAGTTGCTGCAGAATTTAGCAGGATGTCCAATCTCTATTCCAATGACAATTGTGATGTCAGGCATAGCAAAAGTATTTGTTGGGGAGTTGGTGGAGATGGGTATGTTTCAAGAGGCTTTTCAATTACACATTATAGTTTCTTTTTAATGCTAAAGTGCTGCTTTGAAACAGGAAGAGTCGTGATGTCGGAACCAAAAGACACAGGACCAATTAGGCCTTCTCACATTAGGCAGGCATATCGTCGACTTAAACTGGAAGGGAAAATACCAGCACGAACAAGGCGTACATTTTTTCATTAATTCTTTCCCTATTCTGTTTGTTCTTTTTATCAGGATGTATAGCCTGCTTACTGATGTGATGCATGAACATATTTTCATGCAAGTGGTTTCAGATGAATCCAACTTAATGCTATATTACTCACCCAACAAGCCCATGAAAGAGAATTGTTAGTTATGGCCTGCAGCTTTTACAATTTAATCTGATTTATATGCTCCGTATAAGGGCCAGCATGTGTGCCAAGAAGCTGCAGATTTTTATACGAATAAGGCCTGCTTTACTTTCATGGGACACTAAATATGCGCAGCTAAGACAAGGGCTTACGTTTATGCTTTTGCTTTTGCTTTCCAACATCTATTTATGTTTTCTAAATGTTTCTATATGTCCAAATAGTTCCTTCGAACATCATCTTCACAATTTCCAGAAGCAAAATAAGGGTTGCCACTGAATAAGTATTAGACCCTTCAAAGATATAAGACTGTACAAAATAGGGTCAGCATTTATCGGAATATACAATACAAGTGGAAGCTTAATAACCAAGCAAAGTATTTAAGGCCCTTTTAAAGACCCTGACGGAAACCTTATCGTATGGAAGATGCAAGATGTGATCAGCAATATGGCAATCTAGAAGATAAATATAGGTCATTTCACACAATTAATCGAAAATTCTATAGGAATCGAATACGTACCTACTAATGCATCGCAATGTCGGGCACACAATTGAGCTTAAAATTAAGCATTACAACAATAGTGATTTAACAATAGTGATTCAAACACCACCACTATGAAGTGTTTGTATTCAGTTACATGTTTCCAACTGTAGCTTAGCGTTGTGAGTAGCATATCTCTCCTACCCACCATCATCGCAACATAGACTTTGTAATATATATTTATTTACATTTCAATAATTTTTGAGCTTATGCCTAATAAAAAGCCCAGCAACGCTGGGCACTTTTTCTAGTGAATATATAATAGGTTTAGTATTGTCTTTAGTTCACGACGAAACTCTAAATATACATCTCCACATGGCTCACATCATTACGCGCCTAATTCCAAACTTTTGCAGATGTTTCCATTGCATCTTCACTTCTCCTACAGATAACATCTTAGCTGGTATAAAGGTATAGTGCACGTGTGAGCCATTGATTCAAGCTATGCATGATGTATTACGATTATCAACCACATGAGACAACTCATCCAGATGGTAGTCTCATATAGTGGAAGTAGACATTTCATCATGGTGAGACCATATGTGACCCATAAATAGTCTCCAATGCATATAATAACACATGTGGATTGACTTGTACACTAAAACACCAATTTGGTAGTGCACAATGTCATTTGTCATCGTATGAAAGAGACAAACAATTGAAGGTTAGTCAAAGCATTATTTTAACATCTAAGCATGTGCATACTCCATGCTCCACCTACCTCTCTCACTGCACATCCACAAAGACGATGTTCCCTTCGATATACTTCAACAAATAGGAAGTCATCAAGGAAGTATTCCAACTTGACAAAAGCGTTGATGCAAATTTTTTTTGGGGTTGCCCCTAGGGGGGCAAACCCTTGTTTATGTGGGTTTTTGGCATATCCTAGGTATATGCTAGAATATCCCTAGGATATGCTGGTGACTGCTCCAAACCTCCTATTTCGTGTAAACTCTCGGTCAGCTGGTAAAGAACTCCACGTCTCATTTCTTGAAGCCAACCGGGTAACTGGCAAGGCAGGCATCGGCGCTTCAATCCGATGAAGAATAAGAACACGTCTTGGTTCGAAAATGCTTAGTTAAGAACCGGCCTGCTTAGTTAAGAACCGACCTGGTATAAGCTGGAAACGATGATGTTGGAGCGGATCAATTTCTCTGGTAATGATCCAATACGAAATAATCCATTCCATGGTATGATTCATTGCTGCTAGGGTATATTTTTCTCAGTTCTGTTTCAATATGGTATGTTACAGCATACAGGGACAGGAGCTGTTGCTGGTGGCATTGCAGGGACATTAGGTGTTGCATTGTACAGCGCTAGCTGCAGAACTTGACAACATCTGGCAGAAAGTAGGGGGTTTTGAGTTTTTTTTTGTTGAGATACAAGGTAGTTCAATCAGTTCCATTTGAGGTATAATCTTCTGGCATATATTTTTTGGGCTTGATGTATCGAACAGGGGTTCCTCCTAGTGATGATGCTGTGATAATCACCTTTGGGAAAAATGTAGGGGACCCGGTGGTCATAACTGTGAATTGCCCTGATAAAATTGGGCTTGGGTGCGATTTGATGCAAATTGTATTCGAGTTCGGATTGAATGTTACTCGTGGAGGTAAAGGAACCAAGTGCAATTGATATAGCTAAGATCAGTTAGTATATCAAGGTATTGGAATTAGGTCTTTTAGTATATAAGTCATTGCTCTGTGAAACGTTGCAGATCTTTCTACAGATGGAAGGTGGTGTTGGGTAGTGTTTTGGATAGTCCCAAGAATGACCAGCACTAAGGCAATAAGATGGAATGTGCTTAAGAAGTGGCTCTCTGCAGTTTGCCCTTCTTCTGAGAGCCAGCTCTATGTACCTCCCAAACCCCCAAAGTCAAACAGAATGTTTTTGCTGCAAGTTTGCTGTGCAGATAGAAAAGGCCTACTACATGGTCTGCTACATGGTTTGAATGCATTCTATTATATTTAAGTAAGTAAGTGCCCCTTTCTAACTGATCCTTGGGTGCTTCAGATGTATCCCAAAACCTTTGGGAGCTCGAGCTGACAATACTTAAAGTAAAGGTTTCGACAACTCCTCATGGAGAAGCCATTGATATGTTCTTTGTGTTGGACAACAAGTAAGAATAATGTTTTCCCATATTATGCTGATGTTCATATTCTAGCCTGATTATTTGTTTGTTGACAACTCCTTTTTGTGGTGCAGGGATGTGTTACCATCCAAGAATAGGGTCTGCGACATTTTTAATTCAATATAAGATTCTCTAGGGGCTTCATGTGAGTTGGCAGAACCTGGCCCAGAATGTGGTGGCTTGAGTTGCGGGCCAGCAACGCTTTCGCCACCACATGTTCTGAGTGTCTATTTTCTGGTTTGGAGTCCGAATTACAGTTGGATTTAGGTAGTACAACAAAAGTGACAGTTGATAACTTATTGTTTTTTCATGGAGTAGATAAACAAGGATCGTTAACCTTTAAAAAAAAACTTTGTCTAAATTGTCCAAAGCTAAGATAGATATAAACAATAATACATAATCCCTCAAGCAGTGTTGTCGACGTCACGTCAGTGCGATCACAGTGCGATGCGTATTTAACGTACTAATACAGGTTCCATACCTCCTAGTTTAAAAGTACTTTAAATATATTTTTCGTATTTGTTAAATACTTGTAAAATACATAAAATACGTAAACGTATAATACATTAAGTACTTCATGCCAATTTTTAAAACATATTGCTAATAATTAACCTTAAAACAAATCCAGATTATGTTAACCACTTTGTATGTCAACGACTACAAGTCTACCCGGAAGACCGCCTCTTACATATTTAAACCTAATTTTGTTTGAGATGTGCAACAACAATGTAAAGACAAACCAACACTAAACTATTAAATTTCAAAGAAATCAAGTAAAATACTTATGAATTTTGCAAAGTCTCTAGCAACAATCTATGACATGTCCGGATTGCAAGGTTTGGATGCGCAACAAGAAGCCCATAAGGGTAAACTAAATTTTTCAAATTCAAATCTATTAACTTGCTTTCTATTTGGATTTGTCCATCAAGGTTAACCTCTGCGATGAAACAATATCAGACTCAAATAGGTCATACTAGTTCTTGACTGAATATGTTAAATGGGATGAAACTCATTATATGACTGGACTAATTAAGCATGGCCAAATCCAAATACGAAACCGAGTACAGCTCTCCTACTGCAGCAACAGATTTAAAGAAGAAATGCATCAAGTCATCATGATTCTTCATTGATGGACATTTTGAAATAGGGACCTGGACGTTTTTTGCACGCCTAAGCTTTCACAAAACTTGTTACAAGCATGATTGCAATTCGAGACACACGAGACAATGGGCAATAATCAAAAGACCACTCCTCCTCATAGACACTGGTATCTCAAATTAAGAATTAGAATTCTGTTTGAGTGACACTGTAAACTCCAGCACCTCAACATCTTCTCAACATCTGCTCATATACTTGGGGACATAACCTGCTATTAACGCAGTCCAGGATTGACATTGTGTTGAACACTTGTAAGGCCTTTCCAAGAGAGCCACGTTTTCTACAATCTGAAACTAACATAGCTATTCAAACCATCAGTCAACATGTATCTGAATCATAACATACACAAGTTTAGATTCAAGAAGCAACTTCCAAACCTGGTTTTTGTCGCCTCAATATCCAGGATTTTGCACTTGCTCCTTGGAGGAACTTCCATACTTTATTGATGTACAATAATTTGCAGGAAAATAACCAAGTAAAAGGTTGACAACTCTTCTGTCATTTGAAAGCTGTAGTCAGCATATGCAGTTTTGCCAATCAAGCATAAGCAATGTCATAAGCTTCATGTTGCATGCTTAAATACTAAACAGTAGATCATCTTACCAAAGAATCAGACCAACTCCATGAGCAGCCATAGTGCCTTGACAATTGTTTGTGCTCCAGACTTCACTTCACTTCTTGTTTGAAACTAAACCTGCTGTAAGTACTTGAGTGATCACATCAAGAACCTGCCAGAAATGAAAGGACTTACAAAGGCTTCTGAGAGTTGGAAAAAATAGAAGCAATATTTAGAAGCCTTACCGACTTTGGAAACAGGATCTCTATTTGGTCAAATGTGTTTAGCCTGCCACTCTCTGCATGTTTCTGTAGATCAAAAAAACTTGAGCGGACCTATATAGACGTAAAATGAATACTTTCTTAAAGTACTTACACAACTAGGAAAACCCTCCAAAAACTCTCTTCGATCTGCTCCCAGACCCTCCAAAAACTCTCTTCGATCTGCTCCCAGACCCAAGGCAAGTGAGCTACGATTTTTTGCTGGGAAGAACTTTGGAAGAATTGCTGGAACTAAGAAACGAAGGTGCTTACCAAGAGTTGGATTGAAGTTACTAGCCTTCCTTTCTTCCGAGAAAAACCAATGGAGCCAACACAGAGACAACGAGCAAGCAAACTACTGGAAATCCGGCAGCCTCTATTCCTTTAGGGTAGGAAAGAGGGAAACAGAAAGAGAGGGAAAAATGTGACGAGAGTTTTGTTTTTCCCCCTGTTTTTTTTTTTTTTTTTTTTTTTTTTTTTTTTTTTATAAAGCTTGCACGATTAATTTTGTTGCGCACCTTAAGATATTGTTGCCATACCTTATTGAAGGCGGATGTGGTGTTTCCTGCATTAACCATACATTTGGAAATAATTATGGCCATGGTATAGGTATATACTGGTCCAATAGGTTATGGCCGTATCAAACTAATGTTTACTTCAGGATTTTTAAGGGGAGCATTTCGTGGAAAATACCCTTTATAAAATGAACATCTATTGGGCATTCTATGACGTATACTAGGGCTTTGCCAAAATTGATTTATTCATATGTAGGATTCGAGGCTGTCTTGAATTCGGCCGGCCTTGCACTGACCTTCTTGGCTCGACCCAGACCTAGTTTGCAGATGAAGCAGATCTGTCTTGAATATTTTTTCGCCAGCAAATGTAAAGACTCTGTGGATAGATCTATTTACTCAACCTGGATAAGCAGGACTCCGGTGAGATGAGTCTTTGTAGTGCAGAAAACAGCATTTACATGCACGATTATGATCTGAACTCAGATTTCTCCATTGTGCATTTCAAACTCTGATACAGAGCGTTGTGATGATTCGTGGCATGCTAAAATGACATGGCGTTTGCAAAGCATGTCTTTAGAATATGTGGAGATACTTGTGGCCGCTCTCCAACTCTTTTCAAAATGATTTTTGAAAGTATAAGCAAAGCTGTGGACATGGAGGCCAGCAGCGAGCTGTGGTGAAGCATCCCATTTCGGCCTGAAAGGATGACGTGCTTTGGTCTCAAATCAACATAACAGGTATGGCAGTGATCATTTTTATAAAGGAAAGTAGTTCGTATTTGAGTTGAGAATCCGCCTGTTCATCAAGGCTCTGAGGCAAAAGATTTTTCAAGGCTCTGAGGCAAAAGATTTTTTAAGGTTATTGCTGGATTGTTAGGAAGGAGATAAATCTATTTGTTTATCTTATTAATTGTTCCCTCGTATCTTGCCGAATGCTTCTATATGCTTATGGCAGACTTGGCCTATAAACTGAAAGGTTGTTTCTTGGTCATTTTCTGTTTTTGAATCTAGTGGTGGTTATACTCTCTCGTTTGTCAGGATTTATGTCAAAGCATTCTAAGTTCTTTTTTATCTTTGGGCAAAAGGATTACATTAGGTGATCGGCTAATAACCGAGAAGCCTAAGGTACCTTTTGGCCCTTGCATCTTTACCCTTATCAGGCTAACGATGTATTGATTGGCTGCAGGTACGGGCTTCTCCTCTTAATGTTTTCCTTTTGTCCAATGTATTAAGAGTTCTTAGGAGTTGGCATACAAATTGGGACTGGAGCCTGGCGCATCTGGAGCAGTTTTAATGAGTACATCAAAATGGTACTCTGTCTGGTTGTTATTAATGGTTTGTGAACTGACACTCCTTCATAAGAGTGCTATGATTGCTGTAAAGCTTAGCCTTGACATGGAATGCTGGCTATTCAAAATTTTCTCAGGCATACATAGGGTTTTACTTCCTTTCCTTTGATTGTACCTCATTAATGTTCAAGCTTCTTAAATGGCTATATGGTAAATGCTTGATTCTGCTGTAACAGACTGAAAAGCACTTCTAGTAGTGATATAATTTTTCTGAGTTACATAATGAAGTATTATTCTGGGTCTATATGAATAGAAAATACCATACTAGCAGTTGTACTGCTGGCTCCTTCGATCATAATATATATTTGTGTTTTCTCACACTTGAAAACGTTACGGTGGCCTTAGTAAGCTATTGGCAGTAATAATTTTGGTCACTATATGGTAAGGTTATTTCTATCAGAAGAATCTTATTTCTAGCATTCAAAATATGCATGCTACATAAAGTTTGGGGTTTTATACTGCACGTTCATATCCCGGATAGGACCTTTATTTATTGAATGCATAGATTATCTCTACGTGAAATACAAGACGTCTTTAAAGATTGGGCTTTCTAAACTTGGCTCTGTTAAGACTCTTTGACCCCGGATCTTTTGGAGATCAGTTTCCAGTTTGTTTCAATGGCTAAAGGTAGTGACATCTTATGACAGGGATATTGGAAAGGTTCTTGTCACAGCCATGTCTAATATCTACCATGTCTAATTCTCAAGTTGAACAAATGTTCTTATGGGTATGCAATTAATGCAGATTTCTTTAGCAGGAAACAGTGATCCTATATGGCACGACATAGTGTACTAGTTATGCCCATGTAACTTTATATTCTTGTACATCAATAGTTTATTGGCCTATTGTATTTATTGGGCTTGAGAAACTTTGTCCATTGGGGCGTATATGATATTTGAATATCAAGTCTTGGTGATTGTATTTTGAATATTACTAGTAGTTAACTGTTTTCCCTGGATTTATGGTACCATCCTGGATTGAAAAGTCCTTGTATGGCCAGATAAGACAGCGGAGGGATTGACCAATGCTGATGTTTGAGCTAGGTTTAACTAGTTCAAGCCGGTTTTTTTTATGATACTTCTGTGCATTGGTCTTATCAGTGCTGCCATATTTCCTTGGTTAAGGTCCTTTTTTTTATTGCTTATTATGGCTTAGATATCTTCTGATATCCCTTTGCTTTAAGCTTTACTTTTTAATCTCTCATATTTATGATGCATGATTACAGGCTGAAGATGAAAAGTAAGAAGAGTCTGAGTTCAAAAAGGCGATTCCAACTTGGAACTCAGGACTCGTGAACTGGAGTTATGACCAGAACAATAGGAAGGTCCTGAATTTACTATGTTGTCAAAGGGTTTCAAATAATTCCGGAAAAGATATGCCAAATTGGTCTTAAAGGTAATTCTTTGACCATATTTATGATTGGACCAAAGAAGATGATTGCACCTAATCTGAGTATTTGTGACTTTAAGGATTCAAATACTCATTATGCAGTATCCAACATTACTATCACAATTGCCACTTGGCTTGCCAATATCTTGAAGCCCTATTGTTATTCTAGTGGATAACAAGCTTTCCATAAATATTATAATATGTATCATTTGGCATCAATGCCAGAATTGCCACTCGGCTGATATACTATGCCACTTGGCTTAAGTGCAGGATGTATGATGACTGGTTCATTTGCTGGAATTCAGTTGGATTCCATGGAGCTTATGCAGGCAGGCAGCTTGTGGGAATCTCTTCCAGCATGTTTTATATGAATGCTTACTGTGGTTTATCTAACTTGATCTGTATTGTATTGCCTCCTAATGGTGGCAATACGTGGATAGAATGTAACCCAATAACATTCTTTTTAGGGATTTACTGATAATTTAAGGAATTAGTTACCATAGGGTGCTTAAGACCTTGCAGTTGTTAGCCTCAAAATTACTTCCAGACTTGTATTATTTCCAAGTAGTGGGGAAAAAAAAGGTTATTATCTATAGTGCAATGTCCGTTGGACCTAATTAATTCCATAGTGCACATATGGACACTTGCAGTGGAATATTTACCTTACATCTCTAAATATGACCTTGGGGTTTATGTTACATTTTCTCTATGGTTTAGATAATTTCAAAGTGTATACCGAGGTTCGAATATTATCAATTGGCTTGATGCACATGCACATTTATGATAGGAGGCTCTTCCAAAATCTGGCCGTTCTTGGAGTAATTTCCCTTGGCTGGTGCATGCCATATTCAAGTGAGGATGCTGCCTTGACTAATTTTCCTCCAAATAAGAGCGTAGACCTTTGGTCATCTACCACTGTAATGACATCTTCTCCTAAGCTTGCATGCTTACTTAACCGTATTTTCTTGAACTTTCCCTTTAATATTTTTCCTGCCATGATTGCATGGACTCTAGCACGCTTGCTTTTGTGAGAACGGATTCTCAATCTTTGCTACATTAATTCACCATGGTTAACTATTGTGACCATATTTTATAACAAAATTTTACATGGCCTTTTCATAATTAAAAATAACTTCCTTTCCTTTGCCATATTTCGAGCTCCTCTTGGTCTTTAAGTATGGAGGCAGCCGCGAGCAGATATGCCTTGGTGGAATTTTTTTTGGGTGCTTCCCAAGATCTTCTGGCACAAATATCTAATTAGGGATAGAGCTTTGACCCGTTTTCCTGGCTTTGAAAACATGGAGACTTGGGCCCTAATTTTGAAGGACGAATTTCCCTTGTCTGATACAGTTCGGCATTGCCTAAACGGAAGCGCTGTTAGACTGGCAAATCTCATTCCGTCTACAGGGCTTTGATTTTGAGAAGGACGTACCATTGTGGAGGGCTTTAGCAAAAGGGGCAAACAGGGCTATGGTGGCTAGCCACAAAACAGGAGGTTTCTTGGTTCCCATAGACAGTTTTATGGGAGTGCTTCCCAATCTGTTCCTGAGTTTCAAAACAGGGACGAACATGAATCTGACGATGAGGTTAACCAGGTATGGTGGTGATGTTCCCTTAAAAAATGTGAAGTTTTACATTCTAGTAGCTAAAATCTGTCTAAGAACAAGAGCCAGTATGGCTAAGAGGCTTCTGACGAAATTTAGGTACATTCTTCAAGAGGGAATTCGTGCTGGTATAATTTAGAGATACCTATGCCCTTTGATGTTTTACTGGCCAATGGTATAGAGCTACGAATCTCTTCGAAATAAATGCTTATAATATGTTGCATTGATAATCACTCATGATCTATAGACTTGGTGGCTGCTTAGCAAATATCCGTTTAAATGGATTGTCCCCTATTTCCCTTCATAGGTCCCACTTTATTCTAACACAATAAGTTCTGTGCATTTGGCCAACTTATCTCAAACTGTGGCAGCCTGGTTATAAGCAATACATGGCATAATTATTTGCCTTTAAACATTCTTATGCCAAGTGGAGAACAGCTGGGTTTGTGTTTTTCTATTACAGTTTATCCCTTATATTATGCTGATTTTATAAAACATCATATTGCTATGGTTGTTAATGAAGCAAGAAGTATCTAAGATCCTTAACCTTGCAGGATTTATTCTTAAGTAATGCAGCTTAGTATTGCATGCTGGATTACCAGAGTGACTCTTCTATGGCTGTTACCTTTATTGTAATCTTATGAAGGAGTATGCTATGGCAGTTCTATTTGACTACACTTAATCAAGCATATGTCCTTATAAATTCCCAATGGCATGATAATGCCTAAGTTTACTGTTCTTATGCAGTTTACAGCCATACTGTTATTCGCTCTTTACTTAGATAAGAGCTCTTATGTTAGAACAAGAATGTTTATCTGGGGTTCTTTCACACCCTTAAATTTATCTAAACTGTTTACCTTAAAAGATCTCACTTATTTCAGCAAATAGGTTGAGTTTGTTCTTTATAAGATCTCACTTATTTCAGCAAATAGGTTGAGTTTGTTCTTTATCGTTCGTACAATCTAGTTGTATCTATTTTATTTTCTTCCTGTATGCTCATTTGATCTTTCGGGCAAAAGGTCTACATTAGGTGATCGGTTGACAACCGAGAAGCCTAAGGTACCTTTTGGCCCTTGCATTTTTACCCAGTCTATGGCTAATGATGTATTGGTTGGCTGCAGGTACGGGCTTCTCTTCTTAATGTAATCCTTTTGTCCAATAGATCTTAGGTGAGCTGCGGATTTGGCATCAGATGATGACTATTTCACAGAGGATTGAAGATTTTAAACTGTCTACAAATACATGAATTTGATCACCCATTTTGGAAATTGTAACTTTAGGTTTGCACTTTTAAAACGCTGCTAAGGTACTCTATCACTTTTTCTGGTTTTACAAAGTATTACAAGTTGATCTTGGCTGTTACTTTTTAGTCTGTAGGTAATGGGTTCTCACGTAAACCATTACCATTTTGAATGCCTATTAGGCTGTGTACTTAGGGCCTTTATCTAGATGGCTGGATGCTCTAAATCGACCCCTCTAGTTTAAATGAAAAACACTTCTCAGTAGAACATTTGACAGGTCATACTTTGGCAGGGCTGACCATATGCTGGCTGGATGATTGTATTTCCTACATGATTATATTAAAACACGAAAGCTGGTTTCCTGAACTAGTGCTCTTATTATTGTATATGCAATATTCTGACATTAATATACTGCTATAAAGTTTTTGAAAAAGTCACATAATGCTTGTCCCTCTTGTCTCGTATTTGCTAAATGCTTTCTGAATAGGATGCAATCTCCTAGTGTAATTTGTTAGAACAGGGACATTGACTAGCTTGCCCTAGTTCTTTGATGTATATTCAATTGAAAAATGATGAGAAATGATGTTTGAAGCATTCTTGTTGCAGTAGTAACATTTTGGCTGTCACATTTTGGCCTTGTGCATCTTAAAATCTGCCATGAAATGCAATTTTGTTATGATTTAAGCCTTGAATCTAAGGGTTACATCACAGATAATATTTTAGGCTCTTAAGCATGATGCTTATTAGATGCATTGTTCTGTCATTGTACGGTTAGGTGTTGGATCCGGTTTATGATCGAGTGTTGATCCGTCTTATGATCTGTTTACCAAGGAAAGGTATGTTATATGATAACATAGATGCTGTATACCAGGAAAGGATGGTACCATCTAGGACTTTACGGTTCTTGTATGGCCAGATAAGACAGCGGCGGGATTGACCAATGCTGATGTTTGTGCTAGTCTAGACTAGTTCAAGCCGGTTTTTTTTTTTTTTTTTTATTTATTGAGACACATACCTTGGGCGCTGGCTAGACTATTATGGAGTGCATCATATACTGTGGCATCGTGAGATGCAAAGATTCATATGGAGCATGATGTATCCAACAAAGTACTTTGACATCCTGAGGTGTAAAAGTTCCAATGGAGCACCACATATGCCACATTCCCATATTAAGGTGCATATTTGCTATTTTGCTCCAATATTTACATTGGTGGTTAGAATATTTATTTGGGGGCATGAAGGAAAAGTTTCCTTAGATCATAATTTTGGAAAAAAGCTTCAACCAATGTAAGTGGGATGCAAAGTGTGCTTCATTGCTCATAAGGCATTTTCTAATGCATGGCATGGTTGCCATTTCTCTTCATTCAATCAACTGTAATTGCCTACACCATTTTGTGGGATTCGAGCTTCTTCCTAAGGTAAATGGTTGAACAAGACACCTTCCATGAAGGACACAAAAGGTATGGTCTTATTAAAAGATCTTGACTCAAGGTTTTATCTTTTAGAGAGGAAGTGCCTTTTTACAATATACATGAACTGCACAAGGGTAATGTGCATTGAAACGTATCTAACTATTGTATGTCGAAGATTTAAGCCTATTGGTTCTATTGTCAAGTTGTACATAATCTATGTGTAAATAATGTATGATGACTACAAGGTCCGTGGTTTGGCATGTGGATACGAGGTATGGGGAATATATCCGTTTCCATATTTGTCCCCCCAAGATATGGCTTCGTGTTTTATGTTGAGGAAAATTTTCTTATTTTGCAAATGCATGCAACTTTTGCATGCATGATGGCCACTTGTCACATTGTTTTTGAACAAAGTAGCTTGCATGTGATTGTTATATGCCAATTCTTTAGATTTAAAGGAGCGGCTTGCTTCTTCAAGTTCGCAAACAATAGGTACGTGTTTGGATTTTGCACATAATTTAAATCTATACATATATGGGTGATCACCTCTCTACAAAGGAAAATTGGAGATAGAAAATTTTAGGTTTCATGCCCTAGTTTTCACTCTGTGGCAGCAGCATATGGAAGAAGCCGATTACGATGTACATTTTGTAAAGCTCCTGATTCTCTGTTATGCATCATAGACTGATTAGAGGACCAATGCACTTGCTGAACAATCCTTGCATTAGTGTCTAGTTACAGAGCAAAACAACGGCCTCAATAGTCTCTCTCAAGATCCTTTTCTGAATACAACTAGATCTTGCGTCTGCATCTTGTTTGGAAGAATGAAAAGCTTCGTCCTGCTACTGCTTTTGGCTGCATACCATTTTTCTGTTTATGGTGATTTGATACAAGCCTGCATTTGAAAGTCATCTTAGAGATGGCATGTTTCATCAAAGGAGAAATTCGTCCTGCTACTGCTTTTTGCTGCATACCATTTTTCTGTTTATGGTGATTTGATACAAGCCTGCATTTGAAAGTCATCTTAGAGATGGCATGTTTCATGAAAGGAGAAATGCACTTGCCAAAGCTACAGAGATGTAAATGGACATCCAATAATGTTGCAATGCTCACACCAACATGAACCTTAGAGACGACTTCAAAACAGGTCTGTATGATATTGATTTACTTTTGGCACATGCTGGATATCAGGGCATCTTTAAAACAAAGGTGTTTCTGAAATATCGGTTGTGGAAATTGTTCTTTACCTATTACAAAAAGTCTGTAATATAACCTTTTTAAAATAGAAAGATGGCTCTATAGCATTTTGCTGTGTTTACACAGAACAGGAAGTCCTTTGTTCTAAATTGTTGGTTTCACTTTATGCATCACATAAATTGGATCATCTGCTGGTGTATTTGATTTTGTAGTTTATTGATTTGAGCTATGCTCGGATTTATCAGATATTTTGAATAAAGCACGGTGAAGGGTTATAAACCGTGGTGTTCCATAGCTTACCTGTCAGTCCTATCATTGTTACCCTTTTCAGGCTAACATTTGTCTGGTTGGCTGCAGGTAACCGGGACTCCACCTCCTCTGTTTTATTCTATTAGGGATGGTGTAAATATCGTTTCAATGGTCCAGCTTGGGCATCATTTCAGAACACATAGATAAGTGATTCAAACTTTCTAGACATATTGTTTCTTGCCAAAGTAGCAAGAATTAAATTCAATACATCATTTTCTAAATGCAGAAATTGCTTTTGTAGCTCTTTTCTAGCTCTACAATTGTTGGAAAGATAAGATCGTATGCTTTTGTAACATATCAGACATGAGAAAACTCTTCATGAAGGTCCTCTTGGTATTACTGTTTTATTTAAGCATGTAACTTACTATGATTCATAGTTCATTTTATACAATAGGAAGATTGAGGTAATAAGTATTCGCTTTTTATCTTGAGACATGTTGAATTGAGTTTTTTTCAGCCATGTTTAGGAATATCTCATCTTTTGCAAGGTTTGAGGATTCAAATTCAATATTATTCTGTGTTATTCTGACCCTAAATCCATATCCTTTGAGCAACATGTTTATTGAAATCGGATTGGAAGCAAGACTGCAAATATGATGATATGATGATTTGTCTCTAATGTTTTGTTAAAGATGATTATTTAACTTGTGATCAAGTCTAGGCCTAAAAGAAAATGGCACCTGTTTTCTTTTGGGGCTGCTAATTGGCCTGAAGTGGTCTTTGCAAAAGTCCATGGAAGGTAAAAGTCTGTTCGTCAGATTTTAAAAGGTTTTTTTATTTTTACTTCAGTTTCTTGGTTATACCAGGGACCTTGACTTTATTTACTTTTAGGTGTGACTATTCTTCAACTTACATGTGTATTATATGTGACGTAGGAAAAGGAAAGAAAATGGATGCAACGGACTCATTTACTGGTCTAGTAAAGACAATGAGAAAGACAACCGCCATATATCAACATTGGTAATGGGAACTTTTCAATTTAGCTTTGCATGTGGAATGCCAAAGGATGCCTAGTGTTAATGGAGATTTTGTTACAAATGACAAGTCTGCTATTGGTTACAAAGAACTACATATTTAAAAGATACGAGCCTTTTTGTTTCAGAAATACATTTTCATATATGCAATTTTATGGAGAAACATTTCTATGAAATTGATCTATCAAAATCATAATTGGTGAATAAGCAAAGGGGTCATACCCATTTATTCCATTTGGCGTGATATCTTCTATTGCCATTCGGCTGAAATATGACTCCTTTTTAAGTATTAGCTCTTGATTTTATTTTGAATATGGATACATAAATAGAAATGAGTAGAATAGCAATAGTGAGGGTAGGGCCTGTGTGTTACAGCAGGGTCCTACTCTCCTTGTTGTAATACCATTCTAGAAAGTTCTTTCTAGTATGCTTAGTTAGGTGGCCCCCTAAACTACGGTTGGAGGAAGGTTTTTTTTTATTATTGAGACACATACCTTGGGCGCTGGCTAGACTATTATGGAGTGCATCATATACTGTGGCATCGTGAGATGCAAAGATTCATATGGAGCATGATGTATCCAACAAAGTACTTTGACATCCTGAGGTGTAAAAGTTCCAATGGAGCACCACATATGCCACATTCCCATATTAAGGTGCATATTTGCTATTTTGCTCCAATATTTACATTGGTGGTTAGAATATTTATTTGGGGGCATGAAGGAAAAGTTTCCTTAGATCATAATTTTGGAAAAAAGCTTCAACCAATGTAAGTGGGATGCAAAGTGTGCTTCATTGCTCATAAGGCATTTTCTAATGCATGGCATGGTTGCCATTTCTCTTCATTCAATCAACTGTAATTGCCTACACCATTTTGTGGGATTCGAGCTTCTTCCTAAGGTAAATGGTTGAACAAGACACCTTCCATGAAGGACACAAAAGGTATGGTCTTATTAAAAGATCTTGACTCAAGGTTTTATCTTTTAGAGAGGAACTGCCTTTTTACAATATACATGAACTGCACAAGGGTAATGTGCATTGAAACGTATCTAACTATTGTATGTCGAAGATTTAAGCCTATTGGTTCTATTGTCAAGTTGTACATAATCTATGTGTAAATAATGTATGATGACTACAAGGTCCGTGGTTTGGCATGTGGATACAAGGTATGGGGAATATATCCGTTTCCATATTTGTCCCCCCAAGATATGGCTTCGTGTTTTATGTTGAGGAAAATTTTCTTATTTTGCAAATGCATGCAACTTTTGCATGCATGATGGCCACTTGTCACATTGTTTTTGAACAAAGTAGCTTGCATGTGATTGTTATATGCCAATTCTTTAGATTTAAAGGAGCGGCTTGCTTCTTCAAGTTCGCAAACAATAGGTACGTGTTTGGATTTTGCACATAATTTAAATCTATACATATATGGGTGATCACCTCTCTACGAAGGAAAATTGGAGATAGAAAATTTTAGGTTTCATGCCCTAGTTTTCACTCTGTGGCAGCAGCATATGGAAGAAGCCGATTACGATGTACATTTTGTAAAGCTCCTGATTCTCTGTTATGCATCATAGACTGATTAGAGGACCAATGCACTTGCTGAACAATCCTTGCATTAGTGTCTAGTTACAGAGCAAAACAAAGGCCTCAATAGTCTCTCTCAAGATCCTTTTCTGAATACAACTAGATCTTGCGTCTGCATCTTGTTTGGAAGAATGAAAAGCTTCGTCCTGCTACTGCTTTTGGCTGCATACCATTTTTCTATTTATGGTGATTTGATACAAGCCTGCATTTGAAAGTCATCTTAGAGATGGCATGTTTCATGAAAGGAGAAATGCACTTGCCAAAGCTACAGAGATGTAAATGGACATCCAATAATGTTGCAATGCTCACACCAACATGAACCTTAGAGACGACTTCAAAACAGGTCTGTATGATATTGATTTACTTTTGGCACATGCTGGATATCAGGGCATCTTTAAAACAAAGGTGTTTCTGAAATATCGGTTGTGGAAATTGTTCTTTACCTATTACAAAAAGTCTGTAATATAACCTTTTAAAATAGAAAGATGGCTCTATAGCATTTTGCTGTGTTTACACAGAACAGGAAGTCCTTTGTTCTAAATTGTTGGTTTCACTTTATGCATCACATGAGAAATTTATATCAACACACTTCTTTATCAATTTAAGCAATCAAGTGTCTTTCAAAGCACAAGGCTTATTCAACCATCGAAATTTCAAGTAAAGGTCATATCTTCACATTCACATTAACTATATGATCAGTCAACAATATTAAGAACTTAGGAACTTAAGATCATAAAAATATCTTCCCAACTTCGATCTGAAAAATCTCATATCACCGGGCAGCAGTATTCAATCTACTTCTTAGTTTTTTGTAGGGCCGGATCCGGCCGCTATGGCATGGTTCCGACCTCTGAGGCAGCCGTGTTGATCACCCCTTACACTTAGGGGATTCTATTTTTGAATTCGGTTTGCCTCCATCTCATTTCGACCATTGCTGCATATATTCAATGGTTTCAACCATTGCTTCAATAACTTAAATATTAACCCAAATGTTTCAATGGTATAAACTATGGTGCACCCATATATTTCTTTAACACATTAACTGGGTCGAACCATACAACTTTGCATAACACAGTATAACACGAGAAACTTTGTATAACCTTGTATCGCGACAATTTACATTTGTGTGCCAACTCCTACACTCCTCCTTCAGCATACAGGTTAAGGATATTTAATTTAGCTCTGAATTCAGTAAACTTCCTTTCAATTAAAGCTTTGGTGAAAATATCAGCAATTTGCATATTGGTATGAATGTAGCACATCTGAATATATCCTTTCTCTGCCATATCTCTAATGAAGTGCATATCCAGCTCAATATGTTTAGTTCTCTCATGTTGAACTGGATTCTTTACTATTGCAATGCAACTCATGCTATCAGTCATGATTGCAGTAGGCTGGTTTTGCTTGAAGCCAAGTTCTTCTAACAGCCTTCTTAACCACACAAGCTCTTTAGATAGCAATGAACTAGCAGCATATTCAGCTTCTGCTGAAGACATAGCCACTGCCTTTTGTTTTTTGCTCCTCCATGTCACTGCTCCTCCTCCAAGAAAAACAACATATCCAGAAGTAGATTTTCTTGTACTTCTATCTCCACCCCAATCTGCATCACTAAAACCTGTTAGATTTAAGTCATTAGATGTGAAAGTAATCCCAAAATGTGATGTTCCCTTCAAATATTTTAATACATGTTTTGCTGCTTCCCAATGTCTCCTAGTTGGGCAATGACAGTATCTGCTCAAGATATTAACTGCATAGCTGATATCTGGTCTTGTGTTATTGGATAAGTACAGCAAGCAACCTATTATCTCCCTATAAGGAATTTTTTTCATTCCTTTTGTGTCTTCATTGGGCTGCAATATGTCAGTGAGTCTATGGCCTGCTGCCAGAGGGACTTTTGCTATTTTGGCCTCCTGCATGGCAAATCTTTTAAGCATGTTTTCCACATGTCTATTCTGTTTTAGTGTCAAAATTCCTTTATCCCTATTTCTCAAGACTTCAATGCCTAGAAACTGCCTTAATTCTCCAAGGTCCGTCATTTCAAATCTATTCTTTAAAATGTCTTTGCATGTGACTAGGCAGCTTTGATTGTTTGAGATCATTATGCAATCATCTACGTATAAAGCAATCAAGCAAAAATTGTCTCCATCTCTGAATTTATACAAATTTCCATCATTTTTCAACCTTTCAAAACCTTGTCCTCTTAGAAAACTATCCATACAAAAGTACCATTCACGAGGTGACTGCCTTAATCCATATACTGCCCTTCTTAGCTTCCAAACATGTGAATTATTCTCCCCATAACCTGCTGGTTGCTTCATATAAATAGTTTCTTTCAACTCTGCATTTAAAAAAGCAGTTTTGACGTCCATATGGTGTAACTCCAGATTTAGAGCATTTGCTATGGCCAAAAGTACTCTTAGGCTTGTTAGCTTGACTACTGGAGAAAAGATTTCATTATAATCCTTTCCCTTCTTCTGTGAGAAGCCTTGAGCTACCAGCCTAGCCTTAAATCTTTTTGTGCCATCAACATTAGTTTTAATTCTATAAATCCATTTATTTCCCACAATGTTGGTATTCTCTGGTTGTTCTACTACATCAAATGTTCCTGTATCTTTAAATGATTTAATCTCCTCCTCCATTGCTTTAATCCAGTGTTCTTTCTCACTGCTATGAATTGCCTCTTCATATGAACTTGGGACAATAGAGTCTTCTAAAATAGCTAGAATGTGCTCTTGATCTGGCAGCTCAGTAGATTTTTCAATCCTCTTGCTTCTTCCACTTTCATGCCTACCATATTCATGCTCGTCTAAAGGTAAGTTTTCTCTTAACCTTTCTACTTGTGTTCTTCTTTTCTTCACCTTTTCTGGCTGTATATCAGGAGCAGGCTGATCAGCAGTATTCCCCTGCTCCCCATTTAAGTTTGCTTCATTTTCTTTCATATTAGACTTATCCCCATCAACCATTTCATTGTCATCATTGTTTGCATCATATTTAAAACCTGTTTGATCGACCAGCTTGCCAATAATTTCCCTTGATTGCTGCCTGTCTTTATAATAAGTATGCTCATCAAAAATAATGTCTCTACTTATTATAATTCTGTTTGACTCAGGAATGAACATCCTATAACCTTTACTTTGTTCATCATATCCCACAAAATAACCTATTTCTGCTCTATTGTCTAATTTCTGCCTTAATTCTTTTGGCACATGGATATATCCCAAACATCCGTATGATTTGAGCACAGTATAATCTACACTTGCTTTATTATTTGACCACACCAATTCTGGAATATTACCTTTCAAGCTTGAGGTTGGAATTCTATTTTGCACATAAGCTGCTGTCCTCAATGCTTCCTCCCATAATTTGTTTGGCAAACCAGAATATTTTAACATGGATCTTACTGCATCAAGTAGAGTTCTGTTCTTCCTTTCAGCAATCCCATTTTGCTGTGGTGTATGTCTGCAAGTCAACTGTCTCCTTATTCCTTTAGTCCTGCAAAAGAACTCAAATTGAGCAGATAAGTACTCACCTCCTCTATCTGATCTTATGCACCTTAATTTTTTATTTGTTTGCCTCTCCATTTCAGAGACATACATTTTAAAGGCATCAAGAGCTTGAGATTTTCGTGTCAAGCAGTATACCTTGCATTTTCTGCTATGGTCATCTATGAAAGTTATAAAGTATCTCTTCCCATTTCTGCTCGTAACATTCAAGGGGCCACAAAGATCTGTATGCACTAGATCTAAGACTCCTTCAGCTCTTTTTTGTGATTTAGGAAATGGCAACCTTGTAATCTTACCCAACATGCAGCCTTCACATAGGCATTTATGGTTTTCTGGTATATTGCATTCAATGAGCCCTGTTTTCGTCATAAACTTCACATTATTGTAATGTGTATGAGCCAACCTACTATGCCATGTTTCCATATCAACCAATAATACAGCATTAACTCCATCAACCAAACCATTTTCAAATTGAAACAAGTTTCCAACTCGATTTGCCAAAAACTTCAATTCATTATTCATAAAAATTTTACAAGCTTTCTTCTCAAAGAAGATTTTGTAACCCAAATCCACTAATTGACACACTGATACTAAATTTTTTATGAGACTGGGAACACACAAAACATTCTCAATATTAACTTTATTTCCATCAAGATCGAGCAGCTCCAGCATTCCACATCCTTCTATAGTTTGTAGGTCTCCATTGCCAACTTGTACATGCTTGGATTTAGCTGTTGTTTGATTTTTAAGCATGTCCAGAGATCTTACTACTGATCTCTCAGCTCCACTATCAACTACAATCACAGAATGCTTGCCATTAGTTCTAGAATCAACATCATTTAATGAGCACACACAGTTTACCTCATCCTCACTTGATTCTTCCTTTTCCTTAGTTTCTGCCTTTTCTTGAGCAATATGAATACCTGCAGATCCTCCTTTTCTTTCATATGGATATCCTCCTTTGCCTCTTCCCCTGCCCCTGCCATATTCTTTTTCTTTGGGACTAGGACATTTGGCAGCAATGTGACCTTTCCCTTTGCAATTGTAACAGATTATTCCCTGCTTAAGTTTAGGGCAGTTTGGTTTAATATGCCCTGCCTCATAACAGTTGTAACAAACTGTTTTATCTCCTTGAGCTTTCTTTTTTCTACCAGCATAAAGAATTTCAGCATTTTCTTCCTCCCTCATCAATTTATTCTGCTCTATCTCAGTTCTTAACATATTTTCAGCTTCTTCTCTATTTTTTGCAACATTTCTGATTAAAAGAGAAAGCTGTGAATTTGAGCTTACAGCTCGAGCAATGGCCAATACTATAAACCTTTCAGATAAGGTGACTCCTGCACCATCTAGATCAGCTACCAAATTGTCAAACTTATTAAAAAAATCAGAGACCTCTTCATCTTCATTATACTTCAAATTTCTGAGCTCTTTCTCTAATACATCTATTTGAGAGGAGCTTTTGCTTTCATATTGTTTGAGTAAATAACTCCACATCTGCCTAGGGGACATACCTCTAAGTTTGAGTTGAATGGTAGGTCCGACTTTGCTTGTGATTATGCCTCTTGCCTCCTTGATTTTTGTTGACAAAGCACTAGATGCTGATGCACTCCTTTCTCCAGCTGCAGCCTCACCTGCAACAGCCCTGCTACCTGAGGTTCCTGAGGTAGAACCACCTCCCCTAACAGCTGAATTTACAGCTCCAACATTACTAGAGGCTCCATCACCACTAGTAGCAACCACTTCCATTTGGTTGGGATTAACAATTTCCCACAACTCCTCAACATCTAAGATATGCTGGATCTGGTCTTTCCAAACTTGAAAGCCAGATCCTCCATTATATACTTGAACTGCACTTAAAAGACCAGCTCCAAATCTCGTTGCCATTTCTTATGGCTCTGATACCAAATGAGAAATTTATATCAACACACTTCTTTATCAATTTAAGCAATCAAGTGTCTTTCAAAGCACAAGGCTTATTCAACCATCGAAATTTCAAGTAAAGGTCATATCTTCACATTCACATTAACTATATGATCAGTCAACAATATTAAGAACTTAGGAACTTAAGATCATAAAAATATCTTCCCAACTTCGATCTGAAAAATCTCATATCACCGGGCAGCAATATTCAATCTACTTCTTAGTTTTTTGTAGGGCCGGATCCGGCCGCTATGGCATGGTTCCGACCTCTGAGGCAGCCGTGTTGATCACCCCTTACACTTAGGGGATTCTATTTTTGAATTCGGTTTGCCTCCATCTCATTTCGACCATTGCTGCATATATTCAATGGTTTCAACCATTGCTTCAATATATGGTGCACCCATATATTTCTTTAACCTGTGTAACTGGTCGAACCATACAACCTGCATAACCTGTATAACCTGAGAAACCTGTATAACCTGTATGCTGACAATTTACATTTGTGTGCCAACTCCTACACAATTTAAGCAATCAAGTGTCTTTCAAAGCACAAGGCTTATTCAACCATCGAAATTTCAAGTAAAGGTCATATCTTCACATTCACATTAACTATATGATCAGTCAACAATATTAAGAACTTAGGAACTTAAGATCATAAAAATATCTTCCCAACTTCGATCCAAAAATCTCATATCACCGGGGCAAGATTCAATCTACTTCTTAGTTTTTTGTAGGGCCGGATCCGGCCGCTATGGCATGGTTCCGACCTCTGAGGCAGCCGTGTTGATCACCCCTTACACTTAGGGGATTCTATTTTTGAATTCGGTTTGCCTCCATCTCATTTCGACCATTGCTGCATATATTCAATGGTTTCAACCATTGCTTCAATAACTTAAATATTAACCCAAATGTTTCAATGGTATAAACTATGGTGCACCCATATATTTCTTTAACCTGTGTAACTGGTCGAACCATACAACCTGCATAACCTGTATAACCTGAGAAACCTGTATAACCTGTATGCTGACAATTTACATTTGTGTGCCAACTCCTACACTCCTCCTTCAGCATACAGGTTAAGGATATTTAATTTAGCTCTGAATTCAGTAAACTTCCTTTCAATTAAAGCTTTGGTGAAAATATCAGCAAATTGGATCATCTGCTGGTGTATTTGATTTTGTAGTTTATTGATTTGAGCTATGCTCGGATTTATCAGATATTTTGAATAAAGCACGGTGAAGGGTTATAAACCGTGGTGTTCCATAGCTTACCCTGCCGGGCCCTATCATTGTTACCCTTTTCGTGTAACATTTGTCCAGTTTGGTCGCAGTAACCTGACTCCACCTCCTCCGCTTTTTTCTTCTATTAGGGATGGTGTAAATATCGTTTCAATGGTCCAAATTGGGCATCATTTCAGAACACATAGATAAGTGATTCAAACTTTCTAGACATATTGTTTCTTGCCAAAGTAGCAAGAATTAAATTCAATACATCATTTTCTAAATGCAGAAATTGCTTTTGTAGCTCTTTTCTAGCTCTACAATTGTTGGAAAGATAAGATCGTATGCTTTTGTAACATATCGGACATGAGAAAACTCTTCATGAAGGTCCTCTTGGTATTACTTGTTTTATTTAAGCATGTAACTTACTATGATTCATAGTTCATTTTATACAATAGGAAGATTGAGGTAATAAGTATTCGCTTTTTATCTTGAGACATGTTGAATTGAGTTTTTTCAGCCATGTTTAGAATATCTCATCTTTTGCAAGGTTTGAGGATTCAAATTCAATATTATTCTGTGTTATTCTGACCCTAAATCCATATCCTTTGAGCAACATGTTTATTGAAATCGGATTGGAAGCAAGACTGCAAATATGATGATATGATGATTTGTCTCTAATGTTTTGTTAAAGATGATTATTTAACTTGTGATCAAGTCTAGGCCTAAAAGAAAATGGCACCTGTTTTCTTTTGGGGCTGCTAATTGGCCTGAAGTGGTCTTTGCAAAAGTCCATGGAAGGTAAAAGTCTGTTCGTCAGATTTTAAAAGGTTTTTTTTTTTTTTTTTTTTTTAATCTAAATGTCATTTTGGCCCATTTTTTGTATTTAAGGCATTTGGAGGTTTTTTTTTGGGTTAAATACGTACTATACGTATTTTTCGGACCAATACGTTAAGTACGGTACTAAACAAAATGATTGGAAATTTGGCAAAACAACTTTAAGGTATAGTACGTATAGTACTGTGCAAGAGGTATTATACGTACCCAGAGGTAAAATACGCGTACGTAAACAACACTGCCCTCAAGTCGTCCTGCAAAAAAAATCCCCATCAAACCACTAAAAACGAGGTGATCATGCATACCGACATAAACACTTTAAAAATAGAGGGGTTAGGTCAAGCGGGGGATGATCGTGCATACTTTGTGACATAAATATAGAGGAGTGCCACCAAAAATGAAAAACGGAGAATTAATATTTTCATACCTATGAAAACGTCCCTCAACGCTGAACCCTAATACAATTCTTATCTAAACATATATAATTGTGATAGAAATATGCTTTTAGAATATTCTTAATGCTTCCTTCTAAAAATGACACGTAGGTTTCTCAGGAAAAAATAGGGCTTTTTTTCCCTTTTTGAGAGGGTAAAAAAATGTTATTCTAGTGGTTGTAGGATCGCCGCCTATATGAAGAAATATGGAAAAAAAATGCTATAAATTTTGACAATTTAGACAAGTGTCAGACCATTGAACAATTTAGAGATTGCTTGCTAGAAATTTGACACCTCGTTATTTTTATCAACAATTTTATCTTGGAGGATCTTGGAGAATCCTTATAGAATCTTATAGAACCTAACAGAATCTTCATAAAATTTAAAGGAATCTTTATCCCGCTTTGATGCTTGCTGCTTCTTTAAGGTCATGAAGTCATAATCCAACTAGATCAGCCCATCCTGTAGCACATGCTACTGCTGCGATGCTGAGATGGTCATTGTAGCTTCCAAAACTTTGGATATCTTCATCGGTGTCTTCTCGTTTCCTTACAAGATTAAAAGCAAATTCGGTCGAAGAAGAACGATACCCTTTATGCTAGCTTCGCGATTGTGGCTATGGCGAGAAAAAGAAAGTGAGGAAGCTTAGGGGATATGGCAAAGAAAGTGCAGGTCTTTTGAATAATAGAGGAGAGTCGAAAATTTGTGATTTTGGTTTGGCTCGTCAATATGGTAGCCCTCTCAAGACCTACACTAAGACAGTTGTTACACTTTGGTATAGGTATGATATCTTTTATCTTGAACGGGAAAACTTTCCTTTCTCTTTCTGTTGTTTTTTAATTTATGATCTGCTCAATGACAGGGTGCCTGAGCTGCTCCTTGGGGCAAGGAAATATTCTACTGCAATCGATATGTGGTCCTTAGGCTGTATCATGACAGAACTTTTAGCACAACTAATTTTTGTGCAAGTGATTACATCTCAAACTTAAGCTATAGGAATTCAACAACACATCTGGACAATAAGTTATGGCTCAAGCACTCTTACATCATATTGATACCATTCTTACACCATATCAATGAAATTCTAGATTAGCACTCTTGGCCTTGGCCATCCACCGATCCAAACTTAAACCATAGAAACTGCATCGTACCCCATGCATCAATGCTCATATATGGCTATGATTCCTATAGGTGCCATATCTAGGTCTTGGAATTGTTGTTGATGCTTTACAAGATAAAAACAACAAAATGAAAACCAAGCAAACACACCCTCAGGCCATCGGAGGGCAACCCTCTGTGCGCAGCACCTTGTTTATTTTTATTTTTTTAACTTTTCTGTGAGTTTCTCAATATCTGCGTTTGTTATCCCATGCAAATGAGAGTGGTATTGTCGTTCCCAATCATACTATGCCCCGAGAACACGCACGACAAAAGTAACATTGAAGACGTAATACTTTTCACTTTAGACACTTTAAATATGATGAGCAAAGATAGGCCATGACATCAAAATATGCACCATTTATACCGATGAAGAAGTAAGAAATAAATGAAAATAGAAGAACCTTGGAAGTAGAATTTTTTAGGTAGTAGACTCACACTTTGAGGATTTCTTTAGTACAATATTTGATGTATATCCTTCAATAGAATTGAGTGCTTTTATGCCTTGGATGTCTTGAGCTCTCAAGAGTGCCATATAAAGTTGTCTGTGATGAAATACTAGATCTGGTAGAGACAAACCAACCATTCCCGTTGTTTGGCACTGGAAATTGTTGATTGTCATTCCAAAATCTGGAGATAGCAGGAATTGCTTGCTCTTAAACTTGAACAGGAGCACGGCATTACTATGCACCAAAAGAATTCGAAATATGGAAACTTTGCTTCCACTATTCCTTTTTGTAAAAATCTTTGCATTTATGACACCTTTCTTAATGCACGTATAATGAGGTGGGTTCTATTGCAGAGTCCCTTATGTAGACCTTACATGACAGTCATGTCAACCTTCAATGTTAATTTATGTGGAAGCATCTCACTCAGAGTTTGGCATTCAAAAGTTCGGGAGGATACCCATGCATCATTCTTGTCAACCTGCATATTTATAGTGAGTTTTTGTTTTTCAACATGATCACACATCCATGGTTGGATGCATATGCATAGTTTGTGCCACACTCAGTAATAAGCTAACAAATGGACTACTATTTCTTGCCTCAATCCATAAAAATATGATATTTTATGTTCAATGTCCATGTCATCACCCTCCATGATGTATATTTGTGCAAATTTTGCATGCTCTTAACGCTCTTGTGGTAGTGTTCCATCCGGCCATTGAACCAAGAAATGTAAGTAACACCAGTAGGATTTGCGAGTACCTCGTCGAGGAAAATGAGAATATATTATTAGTGTTCCATGTGGCAATTGACCCTAAAAGTGTAAGTCACACCAATAGGATTTGCGAGTAGCTTGTCGAGGCAAATGAGAATATATTATTGTATTTTCTATTGTTCGTCTGAAAGTGATTGCCTAACTCATCTGTTCTTGTATATAGCTCAAACAATGTCTGTGGTAATTGTGGTATCAATGGCAAAAAAGTTTCCATTACATGTCCATCAAATCCTTGAAGCAGGGAGCTCTGCTTTTCATTTCATTGCATAGCCCCACAATACAAACATCTGTAATCCTTGTACCAAGGTCATGAGAAGGAGGAAAGTCTCATATCCATGCTATCTTATTAATTATTAATTATTAATTATTAATTATTATTATTATTATTATTATTATTATTATTATTATTATTATTATTATTATTATTATTATTATTATTATTATTATTATTATTATTATTATTATTATTATTATTATTATTATTATTATTATTATTATTATTATTATTATTATTATTATTATTCTTTAAATATGATGTCCTCTAGGATATATAGTATTTATAATCCAGTCTCAAAGCTGTATACTTTGCCTATCTTTTTTGGTCCATATGTTTTTTCTTTGACTAGTGCTCCCAGCTTTAGGTGTCAGATAGGACAGGTACATGACATTATAGGTGAAGTGCTATGAGGGATGGTCCAATTGTAAGTGGCACGTTAAATCTCAAGCTTGTATATTAGTCATCTGCATCCGCTATTGGTGCAGATAATTGCCAATATTTTCCCATTATATATCATCATTAAATTACAACCTCAAGGCTCTATACTTTGCCATTCTTTTGTGTTGCATTACTTTCTTCTTCACTGAGTATTACCTCCATTTTCAGGTGTTTGCAACATCATCATGTGATGACCTGTTTGTTCCTTGTTACGATCTGAGCTAGAATCAGTGGAAGATGTAGCAGTCACTTTGGGAGGGCTTCTTGGGCGCAGCCCATAAAGGCCTAAAAGGGAGAAAGAAGTCATATAAGGTGCACGCCTTATATGCCAAGGCATCTTTTGAGAAAGGTCCTTGGAGGAAAGGGAGAAAGGAGCTAGCTCTATACATGGAGGAGAGGGACGTCCAAGGGAATGATCTTGATTTCTGGATCTCTCAAGCTGGGTACTAGAGTACCTGTCATCATAACCTTCTCTGTGAGTCTCTCAATATCTGTGCTTGTTATCACGTGCCAATGAGAGTGGTATTATCGTTCCCAATCATACTATGCCCCGAGAGCACACATGGCAAAAGTAACATTGAAGACGTGATACTCGTCACTTTAGACACTTTAGATATAGTGAGCAAAGATAGGCCACGACATCAAAGTACGCACCATTTATACGGACGAAGTAAGAAATAAATGACAACAGAAGAACCTTGGAAGTAGAAATTTTTAGGTAGTAGACTCACACGTTAAGGATTTCTTTAATACAATATTTGATGTATATCCTTCAATAGAATAGAATAAAATAGAATAGAGTAGAGTAGAGTAGAGTAGAGTAGAGTAGAGTAGGAGTAGAGTAGAGTAGAGTAGAGTAGAGTAGAGTAGAGTAGAGTAGAGTAGAGTAGAGTAGGAGTAGAGTAGAGTAGAGTATGGAGTTTTTAGCCCACGAGACCGACCGGGGCTTATAGGACCCAAACAAAAGAGAGCAGCAAACGTGTACTTGACGGGATTAAAACCCCCCTGCGTTGGTTTTCGAGGGAAAAACCTTCGCAGTAATAAGTCTGCTGGCATGCTATAAAATTGTATAGGACAGTTCAATACCATCCCGGAAGACACAACTGAGTACGTGCATCCATAACCTCCTAGAGGTATGACCCCAACAAACCCACTGACGCCGTATTCAACAGCTCATGTTTGGCCAGGCACTAGTAATCGAATATACCGCTCTCTGATATGGGCAAACGCTGGGCAGATCTGGAGGGCATGATATTCATCCTCAATGGCGCCCTAGTGGCAATACTGGCAAAGCCTTTGCTCTCGTGCTTCCCGAGCCCAACGTCCTGTCTCAATGCGGAGGCGATGTGCACCCGTGCGAATGGAAGCTATAAGTCTGCGCTTCTTCATGGGCAACTGGGTGTATAAGTATTGGTGTGGGCCTCTCGTGAGCCTGGGGTTGACTTGCTGCTGATAGTGTGCCAGCTTAATGTGCGCCAGAGCATCTGCATCCCAGAGCTTGCGAAGGAACGTAGCATCCAGGTACAACTTAAGTGCCTTGTGATCTTTCTTTGTCCTTACATGTACGCATCTGTTTGCCTGTACACCCCATGAGAACCACTGAGCTTGCTTGTCCTTCCAGCAGGCTTTCAGGCATTGGGGACACATGGCCATGGCCAAAGCAAGGTTGGGCAAACGTATATCACCCATAGCAACCACCTTCTGGAAGTAAATGATATGGCGTTCCAATGCAGCTCGTTGAAGGGGTAGAAAACCTGTCTCCTGGAGTAGGATCTGGTATGGAATTGTGGACTTTACCCCAAGGGCTCGTGCCAAGAAGGCTTTCTCAGCACTTTGCCGAGGTCATTCCATGTGTTGAAGGATATCATCGGATCCCACACCGCGCCCCATATAAAAGGACCGGCTTGACCAATGCCCGAAATAAGTATGACTGGTAGCCCCAGGCATACAACTCTGCCTTGTGGTTGTTGTTCTGCATGGCATATAGTGCTTTCCAACCTGCCGTGACCCGCAACCTGATGGCAGCATCCCAATGGGTGGTAGTAGAGAACTCGATCCCCAAGTACTTGTAGGTCGAGCCACCTCTACATCCCCGTCCCCCAGTAAGTAAATGAGGGAAGCCTTGGCTGACGGGATGATGAGACTAGCAGCACTCTAGTTTTGGCCAAGTTAACTCGCATGCCGGTGAATTGGCAAAAAGTGTCGAGAGCATCTAGGTGACGTTGCATGTCCTCTGGAGTATAGGCCAGGAGGTTGACATCATCAGCATATATGAGTTGCCGGATTGTGTGATGCATGAGATGAAGCCCGCACCTCCATGCTCGAGAGCCAATCTTCCAGGTTCCGGTCAATGTATTGGCCAAAGAGTGTGGGGAGAGGGGGCAACCTTGACGCTCCAATACTACGATTACGGCTGTTCGACGATGTGATACGGCTCGAAACGCGCGCCTCGTTCTATACACTGTATTCTCGCGCAAGTCAAGGGGAGTCCCCGGCCGCCATGATCCGTCCCATAACCCGTCCCCGGCACTTTGTGTCAAAAGCTTTTCGCGAAATCCACGAAACAATAGTACAGGTCTTGTCGGTGATTCTGCTATCCTCAATCAATGTCTTGCAGAGTGAAGATATGATCAATGGTGGAATGCCCGGGCGAAAACTTACCCGTGAGAGCTCGCGATCCGCCTCCTCTGCCCATATTGCCGGCCCATTTGCTCAAGGATGCCCGATACAACATTTTGCAAAGAGAGAGCTGATCATAATAGTACGATAGTTGGCGGGCATTGAGGGTCCCCCGCTTTGTATATGGGCACAACTCTACTAGTGGTCCCTTTGTGGAGGGAAGCCTTCTTGCAATGCTTTGTTGAATAATCTTTGTGAGAACGAGCACCGGTGGAGGCCCAACCCATTTCGAAGTTTTGCCTCGCATGCCATCTAAATGGCTGCCTTCCCATTAGCTAGACGTTGTAGGCCCATGATGACATCCTCCTGTGATGACCGAGCCATGCCTATCATGCCAATCCGGAGATCAAACATCACATTCTTTGATGCTCCGCTAGGTATCGGCTTTCTTGTTCTTGAGGAAGGAGCGGTATTGACTGATGGCTTTGTGGGGGGAGGTGGGATCGTGACTTGCCGGAAGTGTGCGCTTGAGCTCGACACTTTCGGCATCGAACCACTGTTACGGGGAAGGTGGTAGCGCCCGGAGTTGTAGGTGAGTGGCATCTCTCGGCCGGTTGTCGAGGCAGGTCGCGTCGGCTCAACAGTGCTTGTTGAAGTGTGGAGAGATGCGGCCGGTCTGCCGAGTCATGCTCAGCGGTTTGGGCATAGGTCCCCGCACGACGGTAGTCCGGTAGCATTTGGGGCACACGGGGTGTTGAGGCGATAGATGCGGGGAGCACGCCAATGGAGATGCCGCGAGCGGGGGCTGGTAGTCCGGAGTCCACTTCCTGCGTCCTGGAGTGTCTATTCAATGGAAAAATGGGTAACCCGGTGCAGATCTTGTTCCTCAACCAGTGGATAATCCACCCACCTTGGGGCAGCCCCTTGGTTCTCCACCGTCTACAAGTCAATGACTAGAAGATGGCCATTGTGCCAACCCATTACAAATAACCGGATCGAAGATACTACCCGGCAACAACAACCGCCTTTTGCCGCCATAGCGAAAAATGGTTGTCATCGACACCCTTGACCAAACCCCCTCTGCGGGGGTTCGGTTGCAAGGCGTCCTCTGCCGGGGAGCTCAAATTTTGGGACTGTTAGGCTCCCGTGGTGCATTAAAATTAAGCCAAGCAACATAAACTTGCCCAACTGTTTGTGCTGCTGTATGTCATCATATAGATCGACATAGGGCTCCAATCTATCCATATCAAATCGTGTTATAAAAGTTGCTCTCGGCATGTGGAAAGTAGCATCTTTGCTATGAAGAGAATCTTTGCCAGCGTCATCTTTACCGCAGCGCACCCATAAGTATCGATTGTACACAATGCGTTTTGTGCGTGAGAGACTGAATGCCCCAAGGTTACCGCGATAGTAGCCGAGGCAACCCACGCCATGTCCTCACTTGCACATGCACTCATTGAGCAGAAATCACGGATAGCTTTAGGGCGTTCGGCGACTGTGCCCTCCATGTTCCCATGTTTCAATGAGGAAAATGAGATCCATATCTAGTGCAATAGAGTTGAGACTCTCTCCCCTTTATGCCAAGGGAAGCCCCGGTTCAAAGATACCATCCAGGAGTACGGTTCCTATTTGTTGGCATTTGATGTAGGCGGCTCGATGATACGTTCGGTTGCGGGGAACGGTGTGTTGGGAGCTTCCCTTTATGCTCAAGGAAACTAGCAGTTCCAAGATACCATCGGAGAACACAGTTCCTATTTGTTGGCATTTGATGTAGGCGGCTTCGATGATACATTTCGGTTGCGGGGGGGTTGGGCGGCGGGGGGCGAGGAGGTGCGATAGGGGTACTAGTGGCGTGCGAGGTGGCAGCGGTTTGGCGCGTGCGCCGGTGACCTCGGTGGCGCCGACCTAAAAATCTTGGCTTTTACCGGACTAGGCTTACGGCACCCCCCGGCGGCGACGGGCGTCCACGACTTGAGCGATTTCTTTGCCGGCATGACTCTGTTGCGCCGAGAGTAAGATCTGGTCGACATAAAGTAGTCCCAATTGCCTACTCTGCCCCCGGGAATTGCCTCCGCCTTTTCGCATATGCGCCCTTGTAGAAGGCCACAGCAGGGCGATACGTGCGTGGAGCCCAAAGGCGGCTTGCTTTCGAACAATGTGCCTTTGCATTACGAAATGCCATGCGAGATAGGATCTAATCTGGATAAACTTGGTGAGATCCTCTCCTGCCTCCTCAGAGAGTCCACGTACCACCACATTATGGCCGTGACCAGCTCTGCTGCTCGCGAGTTCGCGAGGGCAACATTATTTTGTCAGCCCGGTGATGCATTGCACGGAGCATGTGGGGGCATTCCGCGGCAAGAGGCGGTGTCGTGTCGCGAGATGGAAGCGGTGGTGTCTGTCTGCTTTGTTTGGCGGCGGTGGGGTACAATGGAACATGTGTGCTTGTCGGCCCAATGTTGCGGCCTCTGGCTGCGTGGAGTCGGGGAGGCTAGCTCGGTTGAAATCTCTGGCGCTTGGCCAACTCATTAGGTTACCTTCGCAGTAATTGTTCATGGACCTCGGCATGGAGGCCCACCGCCTTCTTTGGGTAATGGTTGCTCGGAGATCACTGTATCTCACGTGCACGTGTCTCACCCTACTTTGTAGGGTTATGCCTTGGATATCTTGAGCTCTCAAAGAGTACCATATAAAGTTATGCGTGATGAAATCTTTGGATCTGGTAGAGACAAATCAACCATTCCTATTGTTTGGCCACGAAAATTGCTGATTGTCATTCCAAAAATTTGGAAATAGCGAGGAATTGCTTGCTCTTAAACTTGAATAGGGCTTCGGCATTATTATGCACCAAAAAATTTGAAATATGGAAACTCTGCTTCCAATATTGTTTTTGTAAAAGCTTTGCATTTATAGTACCTCTTCTTAATGCCGCATTATAATGAGGTGGGTTCTATTGCGAGTCCCTTATGTAGACCTTAGTAACACGACAGTCATGTCAACATCAATGGCAAAAAGGTTTCGCCCGTCAAATCATTGAAGCAAGGAGCTCTGCTTTTCATTTCATTGCATAGCCCCACAATACAAGCATCTATAATCCATGTACCAAGGTCATGAGAAGGAGGAAAGTCTCATGTCCATGCTATCTTATTATTTTTTTTCTTGATAAATGATGTCCTCTAGGATATATAGTAGTCATAATCCAATCTCAAAGCTGTATACTTTGCCTATCTTTTTCGGGCCATTTTATAATCCCCACAGCCGCTTCTGCTGTATACGATTCCCATAGAGGAAGTGGAACGAATGACACCTCCATGTTCCTCGCCCGGACACTTGGCCATTTCAAGTGGTCCGAGTTTGACGGATGGCCTTTCTATGGTGATGTAGTCACCACGGGAGGGGGATTCTTATATTTATCTGATGGGAGCATCATTATAAATTGTGGAGAGGACCGGGTAGGCACAGCTTCCTAGAAATAGAGATGTTCCTAGTTATAACCCTTAAAACCCGTAATTGCGGTGCATGCACAAGAGCCCACACAGGCGTGGATGCTATGAAGTGATTCACATGAAATACTTGAGCATGATGGTGAATGGGGGGGGGGTCTTGTCTAAGCGTGACTACATGGACTCCTCACGGTGTGCTAGGCTTATAGTGGAAGGCCCTCGCGTTGGGGCCGAGTATGGGTCGACACTCCTTGGGTCCTTGAAGGCGTGCCTATATGGACATCCCGAACTTCGAGCGAGGTTGGAGAGTTGGCCTTTAGATTTAGGGGAGTAAGTCGGGGTATGGATCACGGTGTCTTTGCCGATGTGGCACATGTCCTCTAACACACCCAGGGGATCCATCATGCTCATGGGGGGGCGCCTCCATGACACTGCCTCATCGGACCAGGGGAGATGTAACCGGAGTAGTCTCATAGGGTGATTCCATGGGATTACATCTGCGGAGGGCTACAATCACGTCATAGCATGTTTGACCTATGCGCAAAGTGTGTGCGGGGAGGGAGGCGGATGGAGTGACTACCCTAGCCATTGTTCTATACCAGCCAACACTATGCTATACTTCCGTCTGCTGATATCTTGCGGCCCTGACCATCAGTTGACCCCATGGATTTGAGCCCAGGGTAGAGCCCTTGCTTATGATGTATTACTTATGTTATCTTGTACTTGTATTACCATGTAGATGATGTTGATGGATGGACCACCCTTCGTGGTGGTATATTATTCGAGCATGATTGTTGTGTGCTAACATGTATGTACGCTTCTGCTGTATAGGATTCCCATAGAGGACGTGGGACGAATGACACCTCTGTGTTCCTTGCCCGGACACTTGGCCATCCCAAGTGGTCGAGTTTGTGGGGAGGATCCTTCTATGGTGATGTAGTTAAGCAGGGGAGGAAATTCCCATATTTATACGATGGGAGCATCCTATAGATATTGGTAGCGTCACATGGATCTTAAGTCAGTTTTTGTGAAGTAGTTAAGATCTCAGAGTACTGAATAATCTTTATCCATTTGCTTATTAACTTGTAACTAGATATTTGATACTTAGTTGTGAGTTTAACTTGTGGATTTGTTGTATCTGTAGGTGGTATGTAGTCGTCGACCTTGTTTATTTGAAGAAGTCTTGAATTAGACTTTGAAAGATTAAAAAGTTTGGATCATTCATGTGATATGTAATAGAAATGCTTACTGCGGATGTCGGTATGTCAAGGTAAGGTATACAATAAATATTGTCTCTGAGAGAAATTCTTTGTGAGCCTAATACCTAGAATCCTCTATTTCTAAGATTCTTACGTCATCTATTTCTTCTATTTTTTCTTGTCTTATTTGCTTCTCCATCTGTGTAGTTGGTATGTATTTGGTCACCATGTCACCACCATGGAATAATTTAAAGGCTAAACTTAGCTATTTGGCGATTTTTTAGTACATTTTAAAAAAAAATTGGCTAAAGTAAATGGAAAAAATTGGGGAAAAAATGATAATTTTAGCTTAAGCTTGTTTTTGGATTTGCACCAACCTTGGAGCTCTTTAGCCAAATGCTAGAAAGTAAGAGAGTGAAATTTTGTATTGTTTAGCTAAACCATAGAAACTTTTAAAATGAATTTTGGGCCAGTTTAGCTAACATCATTCTAGTTTATATGAAGTATATGATTAGTAGTTTAGTTTCTAGCATTATGAATTAATTTGAGTCCTAGACTTTGCTGGTTAGCATTATTTTAGAATGTTTTTACAAAGAAAATGACCAAAATAAACGGAATATATTGAAAAAAAAATATAGTAATTTGGCTTAATATTTTCTGTTGGCCACACCATAGAAATTTTTGGGTTGATGTTTGGGTTAGTTTAGCTAAATGCTAGAAAGTATGAGAGGAAAAATGTGTAGAGTTTAGCTAAACCACAGAAAGTTTTGGGATTAATATCGAGTTAAGTTTAGCTAACGTCATTCTGGCTAATAAGAAATATGCGATTAGTAATTTATTCCTGGTCACCCACGATTACCTATGTGACAAGGAGTATCATATCTCTAGTGTTATTTTTATCGTGCATGCTTTGGGTTCATGATTGGGAATGATAATATCACTCTCATTTGCATGAAATACCAAGAGTGGACATTGAGAATCTCATCAAAAAGGTCCAAGAAATATTTTGCATCAGTATTTTTATCAGTTGGAGCACTTCATCCAACTTTCTGATGTCTACTCAAGGGAACGTCATCTACGTAGACATGTTGCGAGAGGGGTAGGTAGAGTATGGGCTACATACATGCTTAAATGTTATAGTCATCCTTTGACTAACCTCTAATTATTTATCTCTTTTATAAGATGACGAATGACACTTTGCACTAGAGAATTGGCATTTTAATGGCAAGACAATCCACACACAACCACCCCAAAAAAAAGTCCGCGTGTAGTTCTTTTATATTGTTTCTGCAAATGAACAACAATAAAACTATATGTTATGTGGAGCAGCAACAATGAGCAGATTCCTGCTCTAGAATGGGAACTGGCCACCGGCAGCAGCCAGAAGCTGGCCCAGACCCAGTTCCCCACTAATATCCAGGCATGCCTCCAAGGCGCCGGTCTCAGGACAAAGGCGAGCCTGCCTAGGAGAATCAAGCAGATGGCCCCCCACGAAAACGGCTCCAACCAGACGAGAAGAACAAGGGAGAGGCCACTTCCATGAGGAGAGAGGCACGGGCGAAGGCCCAATCAGCAAAGACCGACCAAGAGGGCGATTGTTATTCCGGACTGACGGTGGGCCAGTGCGAATGGCGACCTTGAAACAGCGGAGGCAAGAATCGCATGCAACAGGGCTCGAATGGTAGATGTGGCAGAAGAGATCCAGTTCTCGGCACCCCATGTTCTCGAAAAACAAGCGGCAATGAGAGTCGATGGATTGCGAGAATGGAACCCGCATACAACAACTGGAAGACGGCATCCGTTTTGCACACTTCGAAAGACAACAATAGAAGCAAGATCTACTTGACCTGCGGACTCGTGTGGACTCCCTCTCCACCATCATACAGACCATGGCACAAGATAGGCAGCGTGCTATCCGGGAGACAATAGCAACCATCTCACGCCTCCAATCAGAAGTCGTGGAGGCCATCACCACCATGCGAAGCGTCAGTCTACCTTTGAAGCGAGCGAGTCGAAGTTGAGAGTACTTCAGAGGAAGGCCGAGACATGAGATCAGAAGTTGCAGGAGCTCCGGGCAACCATTGCCCAGCAAGGCAAGGGCCTTCATGCGGAAGCCCATGAACAATTGTGGCAATGCACATGTGAATTGGCAAGGCAACAACAATTCCAGCATGAGCTCAGCTCGACTACTGAAGGCGGAGGCCATAACCGCAGGACATGGCAGATCCACATGCCCGACCCACTGCAAAGGGCCAGCGGGGCAGCCCACCCATTTGCATCACCAAGCGGCCCCATGCCACCACCACCTCACCACAGGCCACAACCCATGTCCGTATATATCGCATAAGCGGCGTATGCATGGTAGCCATCGCGAGCCCGACCGCCCGAGTTCCGGGGCCGGGCGGGGAGCCACAATGTGGTGGTGCGCGGCAGGCGAGGGAGGCGGGGAGAGCACCTCATCAACTTCGACTCGGAACCACGGATCACGGCCGGATGACATTTCACCGCCCATACACATTGTTAGGGCGACCATCCATGGAATTAGCTTCGGCCCGTTCCGGGTGGTCACCTTCCGCGGTCGAGGGACCGCATTAGCGGCGAGCCACCATTCTACACCAAAGGCGGGCGGTTGAAGGGGACTGCCACATGCGTGGGCGGGGATCGACTCTAACCTGACAAGAGGACCCTTGAGGCATGGGTTGGAGAAAGTCAAGAGTGTCCATAAGCGGGGAAGGGGGCGGGGGGCTGGTCGGGAAGGATCTGAGATCTTGATCCACCAAATGCGGATCACGAGGCACCCCAAACCCTCGAGCCCTTACGCTGCGGCCCCGGTTGCACCTCACGCTCTCTGCTTTCACGATGGCCTCACACGCCATTGCCAACATGCCACATGCCACATACGCCTCCATCTCCACCACCACCCCTTGCCACCCACCCAAACCCTCTTGCGGCGCTCACGCGGCGAATAGGGATTATTACTGCGCATGATCTCGGGTTGTCGGGGCTTCCCATGGCGGGGCGATCTCAACTTCGGTTGCCGCCCGATATGGATCTCATCTTCTTCATGGAAACATGGGGGCATCTTTGGACATAAACTACCCGATTTGCGAGGATACCATCGTCACTCCATCTTCAATGAATGCCGCGGGAAAATAGGGACATAGCAGTGCTTGTGGAGTGCGTGTCGCGAGAATGCGGTGGTAGCCCTCTCTTTGTGGCGGCTGCTACTTCCCACATGGTGGGGAGCAACTTCTACAACCCATTGGATATGGATCGGTTCGAGCCCTATGTCGATCTATCACGATGACATACAACGGTACAAGGAGGAGGGTAGTGTCACGCTTTCGTTGGGGACTTCAATGCATGCTTTGCATTGAACAACCCGATGAGATTTGACCCTTTGATAGATGATGTATACATAATTGAGCCCTTGAGGCTGGGCATCAGCTAACATTCGGGTCTCGCTATGGGGGCGGTATTTGCTGCTTTCTGTAGTATCTTTGATCTAGTGATTTGCAATGGACTAGAAGGTGGTGGGTCCACTAGCCAACACACTTCTGAGGCGGGGAGAACCGGGGAGGTGGGTCCAGTGGTAGACTATGTTTTAGTGGCCGAGCATGACATGCATCTCGTCAAACATTTTCGAGTGGGAACAGATTGTAGGGATGAGGAGGTGGACTCAGATCACCTCCCCCTCTACTTGCAGTTGGCTTGGCAGGTTGCTCCAAACGTCTGCCCAACACCTCCTCGTATGCCCGGCTCGAGGCCCGGACTATGGCCGCTCATACTTACTTCCGGATGCCTACGAGGGGACGACAAGCATTTCCGCGGTGCTCAACAGGAGGCGGCCGAGCATCACGAGGCTCATTGACATCCTCGGGGACTCTTTGCAAAGAGATGTTTTGGGAGAAATTAAGCCCCCCCAAACCTCGAGAGCTGCGGTCTTTATCGTAACCAATGGTTCGGCCAGAGAGTGCAAATAAGCATAAATGTTGGCTCTGCCAAGTCCGAGATCTGTTATCGCGCTGAATCACGATCAAGCAATACCGCACTTTCCTTAAGGCTAGAAAGGCGGATACATTTGCGGCCCATCAGCGGAAATGTTCTTCCTCACGGGCGGCATCCCGGGACCTTACGGCGAAGAGTGCTTTCGGGGAGGCGATGCGCCCACATGAAATATCACTCCCAGTTAGTGGGGGCAATACACTGCGGCGGCTCTACAACCCTTAGGGTGCCGCGAGGCGGCATTATCCTCCCCCGGGGCCCAATGCTGAAAATCCGCGAAGCGGAGGTAAGCGCCAAGGGGTTACAACGTCTAGCCAATGGAAAAGCACGGACCTTGATGGTTTTGCGGGCAAAGTTACTCAAGTGGGTAGGACCATCTATGTCACGGGTACTAACCGAGATGTTTAACAAGGCATTGTGGGAAGGTTTTCCTCCCCAATGGACCACTAGCAGGGTTGTTCCAATCTACAAGGCAGGAGACCCGCACTGCCCGCCCAATTACCGAACCATTATGATTAGCTTAGTGTTTGCAAAGCTCCTCATGGGGGATCCTCAGTGGCGGTTGATAGGATGGGCGGGGAGGCAATAGAAGCCTTGGCGGGGGATTGGGCCGAGTTGCTCTACCATAGATCATATCTTCACGCTGAGGACTCTGCTTGAGGACAGCAGGAACCTTCGACAAGATCTGTATTGTTGCTTCGTAGACTTCATCAAGGCTTTTGACACTGTGCCTCGAGAAAAGCTGTGGACAAGACTCCAGCAGCTAGACGTCCCTGCCGAATTGCAGAATGCAGTGTACATGTTATATGAGACATGTACAGGCCGACTGCAACTAGCAGGCCAACCATTGAATATTGGGGTCCGCCAGGAATGCCCTCTCTCTCCCACACTATTTGGACTGTACATTGATTAGCTGGAGAGATGGCTCGCTAATAATGGAGGCACTGGAGCTCAACTTCTAGATCGAATCACTAGGCAGCTGATCTATGCTAATGATGTGGACCTCCTAGCACACATTCAACATTAACTTAGCCAAGATCAAGGTAGTTCTCGTATCGTCTGCACGCCAGCCAAGAGCCCCAACCCTAACTTATCGTGGCCAGAATGTGGAAGTGGTGTCCACTTACAAATATTTGGGGGTGGAGTTCCCGTCGACCATGAACTGGGACAATTCCATTCGGTTGCGAGCTGCAGTAGGTTGGAAGGCACTCTATGCAATGCATAACAATAGCCACATGGCGGTTTGTATGATTGGGCCCACCAATCACACCTATTCAAGGTTCTAGTAGAACACATTAGCTTCGTATGGGGTTGAGTGCAGGGCCAGTGAATTTCCTCGCCGGTGAATTTCCCAGGGTTGGAATGACTTGGAGCAAGTCTGAAAGCTTTCTTGGCACGGGCCACAGGGGTGAAGTCCACGATCCCCATATCGGGTAATCTTTGCGGGAAAGCGGGTTTCTTGCCTCTTCAAAGCGGGGCCCTTGACAGACACATCGTCTACTTCACGGACGATACTCGTCTCCCTAACCTCGTTTACACTATGGCAATGGGGCTTAAAAGCTTTGGCGGGAAAAAAGGCTTCGATGGGCGGCGGTTGGAATGTCGCGGGAGGCGTAGGTGCATCACGAGTGCAAACAAATGCTTCCTCGGCAAGCTATGGGATGCCCGGCATCCTTGGGCCAGTCAAAGGCGACACATTACCAATGCCACATAAATCCCATGTTGGGCGGGGGCCATAATGCTACACGCACACTCATCTACCCATGAAAAGCGCATATCCATTGCCTCTATCCATACGGTGCACACCATCTTTGGATTGAGGCGAGGAGATGGATTGGGGGAACCACGTCGGGGAGGCTTTGCCAATCTTTGCCGAGTTGGAGCGTGGAAGGCGAATGCCACACCCTTGAGTTGTCCAGACATATGAGGATATTAGGTACGTGCTATGTTGATGTTGGCTGGTCCATACAGCCCCGGCCCTTGCATTAGATGTTGAGCCACGAGGCTCGTCACGAAGGTTGGGATCAAACCTTCAAGAGATCATGGATCGTAGAGATCATTTCGGCCCTCGGGCACCACATGATCGTGTACATAAGTATCTCCCCATGATATATATAGTTGTATTTTGTATTTATTCGGTTTTTCAACAAATTTATTCTGGGTTTTTCCCCAAACAACCCTTTGCAAAAAACTTTATTCTATTCTAATTTTTTTTTGAAGCAAGTAGAATTGATGATATATACATAAATATTATGTATTACTTGGCACATGTTTTGCCATAGTAATCTTTCACACAAAGAGATAGTTTTGCCACCTTCCACCGGTTTAGATGTTTTACGTAGGCCTAACGGATGTGCATAAGGATGGTAATGCCCACTAGGAGTCACTTGCCAATAACGGGAAAGGAAATTGGGTGCCACGATTCGGGTGGCCGGGTTGAACCGGTCCTCCATGTTTTTTTTTTTGTAAATTTACGTATTTTTAAAAGCGAGTTGCATTCCTTTGTCATAATTCAAAAGCGAGTTACATTCAGCGAACCCTTTGTCATATTCAAATCACATACTAAAATTATGCTTCCATCACAAAAACCTTTGAAAAGGTTACGCAACAAGCGTTGGATCAATGCGAAATGCTCTTTCCATTTTGGCTCTATCCATGTTTAATCGAGACCTAAAACCATCGGATGGCATGTGTCTCACGAAATTGACCCCCCCTTTTTTGCGACTCTTGACCTTGGTTCTACCATTAAAGAACGCCATCAGGTCTAAAGGAAAGACCTTGGTTCTACCATTCGGTGCCATATCCCGTTGCAAAGGAAATACTTCTTTGCTAATACCTTTTGCTTTTTAGCCAATGTAGCATTTGAGCTATTTGCAACACAAAAAAAACAAGATCGTATCATAAAAATGCTTGCATGCACAAAAGGCGACAAGTTTATATGCAAGAATCTTATCTAAACACTTAAAACACCCGCAGGCATGAATCGAAAGTAAAAAGTCGGCCGGAATAGATAGCGTCACGCCTTCTTAAGCACAGTAAGACAAAAAAACTAGTTAAATAATAGCGAAAATCAACAAAAGGATTGTTAGAAATTAGGCGAAAACACAGTAGCACTTGATATTTTGCTCCAACTCTGTTTATACCGGACACTACAAGAAGAATCGTGAGCAAAGCCTTTCTTGCCATAGAAAAACTCTACCAAGATCAAGAAACAAGACAATCGCCTTCAAAAGCAAGAAATGCAACAATAAGAAAGCACAACAAACAAAGCGCCTTGACCATGAAGCTCACGGTGCGGTGCCCGGTAGCGCCGACTCGGCGCCTCGGCGAAGCTCGGCGCCAAGCCGAGAAAAAGGGGGAAAAAAAATCTCCCCTATTTCTATATTGTGGGGGAAGGACAATTGGTCCTTGATTCCGGTTTCAGTGACTTCGCTCCGGCTACCGCGCCCATCAGGGGACCCACCTAAAAGCCGGAATCAAGTCCCAATGCCCTTCCCCTATCTAAATATGCAAGCATTCACAATTCTCCTTAAGGACATCATATAGCCATCTCTCTTATTAAATAGCAAAGTGATCATTATCACATAAATGGTGGTATGCTATATTTCATGTGTTGTTGGAAATAAAGTTCCCATGGAATACAATATATCCAAAATCAAAACCGTAAAATATTTTGACAAAACGAGATGACATTTAACCTCAACTGTTCAAATGGACAAAATAATATAATACTTCAAATTTTCAAAGTTTAAATGAATTTTAGCAAATGCCTATAAACATGCTATTAGTACATATAATGTTATACCATTCCTTTGCTATTAGTAGTACATATAATGTTATACCATTCTTTTTAACTTAAAAATAGATGTGTTCTTTAAGAATCCACCGTCTATTCTAATCCTTTCAGAACTTGAGTCAAAGAACTTTTCAATTGTCAACATCTTAAAACTTTCATCAACATATAAACAATATATATATGTCTATATGAGTACATAAGTTCTACTGACTTATCCCCAAGCAAATGCCTGGCTTGGCTACCAACAACTTAAAATTTTCATTCAAGAACAAGTAAAACCGCAACATGATAACCAAATTTTAGAGCCTCGCAGGCATCCATTAATAGTATTTATTTATTTATTTAATGTCCATGAGCTCATTCACAATCTAACCCCAAGTTCATTGTTTTACTTTCTTTCACAAGACAATGTTATCCGAGAGAAAGAATTACATTCCCCATATCACACTATAGAAGCACACAACTTCAAGACATACTTTTAAGATGGATGGATAGATACAATTTTTAATGTTTGTAAGGAGCCGAAACTTATAGGACACGCAACCAGATTTGCCCACTAACTTTACAATGATAATGGCCACTTTTACAACGAGATATTGAACCCGTAATACACACCTGGCCCTGATTACTGTTATTTTCCTCTAAAAAAACCCTCTGCTGTTCGTAATCGTGAATTACGTCCCGTAATTCACGGGAGCAGGGCATCATGCCCTGGTAGGGCTTCTCGGCGGCGCCGTCAGCCTCGGCGGGCACTCGCAGCTCCGCCGCTCGTGCGCCGCCTCGGCTGGCGGCGCCGCCTCGAAGCCCTACAGAGCGTAATGCCTCTGCTCCCATAATTTTGGGCATAAGAATAAAAAGCTTACAATTTGAAAATACTTCTAACCCTAAAAATGGGCGGTACATGTAATGCTGTAGATCTGGTGTAGAAGCATGTGAAATCGATCTGCAAGTTGACAATACACGAAGAATGCTCACATTTCCAAAAATCACGAGTTCCACTTGTATCGGGTCATCATGACACATGTCGGCGCGATATTTCTCTTTTGGGCATTGCCACTAATTGCATGCCACGTCATCGAATCTTGAGCCCTGCATCCAATTATTCATCCTTTTCAATCGACCCATCCCTCCAAATTATTCCATTTCTTTGGCCTGCCTTGCTCCAATCGATTTCCAGGTTCTGATCTATTTCTTTTGAGCTTTCTGTTGATTATTTAAGTATGATATGCTTTGCTCTGTACCTTCACTTTGATTGATACGGTAGCCTGTTTCATGCACCCAGTCGTCTGATCTTAGTCCTGTTACGGATTTCTTCTTCTATGCAGGCATTTCAGGCTAGTACTGGTGCCATGGAAGCTTTGCTTTCTCCAACTTACTGGGGATCCAAAGATTCCCCATGTGTCCCTGTTAAGGTGAGAATCAGGGTCTGAATTTGTGCTCAATATTGTGCATTTTGATATATGAACTGACAAGTTTGTGCAGGCTTTCAGATCATGGCAAAACAGAACCTTGGAGCCTTTTTGTGCTATGAAATCTGTTTCTCATATGAAGCAGAAGTCTGCAGTTCCAGTTAGATGTACTGCAGAGGATGCTGCCATAGCACAGGTTATCTTTTAATGTAGACCTATTTTCCTGCTTTATTTGTTGGGGAAAGAAAATGCAGAATGTTGCTGACGTTTGTTTAGAATTTTCAGGCTTCTATCAACCCCATCAAGACCAGTTCAAAAAGCGATGCATACTCCTATTGGAACTCGACCAGCGAGAAGTTGGCTGCATCTGCTACACTTCCTTTCCTTCTTTTGCAATTACGACAGTTTATACTGAATATACAAAATTTAATGGCCGGAAATAAGACAACGCTTTTGCAATCCATGGATGGTCAGTGGTGTTTTTCCATTCCTTTGTTTTCTTGGAATATTGAAATTAGTAGAAATCAAGAGGAAATGATGGGTGATTGACTTTGATTAGTTCAGTAAATTTTGCTACAGAAATAACCTGACTATAGGGATCCCATATAGTGATCTGCCAGTCTCAATTCACCTGTTGATCTGTGTGGTAGTGAACAGCTCATAGATTACATCAGTTTAACCTAAAGTGGACATTAAAACAACTTCTGCTTCTCCTTCTCCTTCTCCTTCTCCTTCTTCCTCCTTTTAATTAGAATATTTGTTAGATTAGGGTAGAGACACAAGGCCTTAACAAAAAGAAAGGGATGAACGGATGCCTTATCAAAAGGAGGGGTATGTCATAATGGTAGCACAGTTATGAAGAGGATGGGATTGTTGATATTTCAGAATAAGCATTCATTGTTGGAATGAAATAGTTTAGGAAACAATTATATAACTGTTCAGAGTGAGAGATAATTAGTGTTCTTTAATAAGACCAGGATGTGTGGGCAATATTAGAATATCCAAGGTTCTTCTCATTAAAAGAATGTTAATGAATTCTGAAACGTCAGACATTTGGTTTTGTTCTAAACACTGTTTATATGCCATGCAGGGCCTGCTCACTGGATTGCTTGGGAACTTATCCTGCTCTCATACTTAGGGGAAGAAAGAAAAAGGCCATGATTGTTCAAGCAGTAGGTGTCCTTTCAACTTATATGGTGCTTGTTCAGCTTGCTATTGCAGGAGCAATGCCATCTACTGCTTTCATTGCAACGACAGTGGCTGTAGGTCTCGGTTATGTTGTCAACTTTCTCAACTACAATAACATGTTGAGTGCAAGTCTATGGAAGCTTTGGCAAGATGTTATTAGTGTTGGAGGGGTTTCCGTCCTTCCACAGGTATTTATTGGGTAGAATGTGATATGTTAAGCCAAGATTCCAATATCTTTCAGTTGGTGATAAATGGAATTTGTTGATAGGGCCACTTCTGGGAATGCTTTCTTTTGCATTTTTAGTACTATATTTTTCTGAGTTATTTATTCTAAACCTCTGCTTAGCTGGCTATTGCCTTTCACAGGTCATGTGGTCAACTTTTCAGCCTTACCTTCCCCAGTAATGTCCCTGGAATTGCTGCATTTACTGGTGTCCTCACACTGGTTACTCTGGTGCAAGCATTTAACTTGGTGTATGAACATACAGATTGCAGCTGTAACTAAAGGATGGCATGCTTGCTTATGGTTCTAGGAGCGTCTTGGGAAGCTTCCAAAGCAAATGCACAAGTTCATGGGTGGCCTTGCTGCATGGTCTGCTACCTTACTCTTTATGTGGGGACCAGTTGCACAAATGGTGAGCATACACAAATCGTGATGTTAAAACTCGAATTAATTAGGAGTTAATCATGGCCGCTTATGAATGTGCTCTTGGCACTTGAACATAAAACTAGCTAAAGTGAGAAAATTAGTTGAAGAATCTGTTGACTAAATTTCTAAGAACTCCAAGGAAAGTGGCTCTTTGAAGACAAACACCCATAGAAACTGCATGTGGATTTCTGCTGTGTTGTATCTTTATGCAATCTGTGCTGATTATTGTGCTTACCATTTCAATGCTCACAGTATAGCATTCTTCAAATGTGTCATTGATTTGTGCCTAACATGATGGTATGCTGCCTTGGCAGTGGTCAAACTTTTTAAATCCTGGAAATATCCGAGGACTTTCTGTTCTGACTATATTGCTAGCAATGCTAGGAAATGGCCTTCTCCTTCCACGAGCGCTGTTTACAAGGGATCTGATGTGGTATGTACTATTTTTCCTTCTCTGTAACATGGTAATAGGGACACAAATCTAAAACTAAAATATATCAGGTTCACTGGATCATCTTGGGGAGCTCTTCTACAAGGATGGGGTGTTTTATTGAGCATGTGGATGTAAGTATTCATTCATTTATCCTTGCACATTTGGTTTACCAATGATATTTGGCTACCAATGGTTACTATGAATGCTATTTGTACACCAGCTTCAAGTGTGTAAAAGCGGTCCAGTGTTCACAGGAATCAGCTGCACTAAGCGCTTTGGCTTGGTACAGTTCTCATGAACAATGTTTCAGTGATTTTCCATGTAATCTCTAATCCTGTCTTAATTTTTATGGACAGGTAATATGCTTGTGCAGGATTCTAAAGCCTATAACTTATCTTCTCCCACAACTCCACTTTTCGAACTGATATCAGGAACTAAAAGAGAGTGAGTGACTCTTAATGGTTACACTACAATGTAGTGGTCATTTTATTCCGTTATTTCATGTACAATATTGATGAAAAAATTTAAGGAAAATATAAATGCAAATGCTGCCTTCCTTGAATGGTCTCCATCCAATTAGGAGGGCACGCAACTTCGGCATATTTCCAGCTTCTCAGATGCGAAATTTATAAAACGATAAGGAATGGTTGATTTGGCTGTAGGATACGAGAATGCAAAGAATTCCAAGCATATAAGATGCAAAGTGAATTCAGCTCTACGTGCTTTGTCCATGAATGTTATCAAGACTTTTTGATATTGTTATGCAGCTCTCAATACCGCATCAAGCTATTTCACATGTTCTCTATTGTGCTTTGTCCACGAGTATCAGGACTTTTTGACGGTGTTATGCAGCTCTTGTTTAATCGTGCGATGCAGCTATTTCATTTTGTCCATGAATATTGTTATGTAGGTGTCATGTATTTCATTTGTTGTGCTTTTGCTGCAACATGCACTAGAAATCTATTCTATTATTATCACCACATCGTTTTGCTTCATACTTCAGCAGGCCATCTATCAGCTTTATTTTACAACCTTGCACTTACGAATAATAGAATTGTCATGATGCCTTAAACAAAACCCACCCCCTCCGGGGCCAGCCAAAGTCTATCCCGGCCCAACTTTCCATCATAAGATGAGTGGGGTAGGATAGAGCCATGTATGTTCCAATGGATCTTAAAATGGTGTCATTAATCAATTGGCTCATAGGATCCTTATATCCATTGGCTCATATAGTTGTGCAATCTAAAAGTGAATGGGATAGGACCCGTAGAATGTTGTATGTGAACAATTACCCAAAACTTGTAAATGTTCCTACCACCTTGCAATATCTTGAGTTGTGCCGTCTTTTCTGTTGGGGCTCATGCCCTCTTTTCTGTTTTGGTCCCATAACACGATTGGGTTTCGTAGACTTTAAAAAACTCTTATCTTTATCTTTATCTTTATCCCAATGCATTGTCTAAGGCTCCATCCTCCAAGAACGGTAGGAAAAATATCTTTGGGGATTTTCTAATTTTTAACTATTGATGAAGAAATCCACGGTTTGAAATGAACTTTGCTAACAACCATCAATTTTGCTTTTATATAATGCAGAAGGGTGCTATTTTAGAGATATAAGTTTGTTGGTGAAGGGATGTTATCAAATCTTGGCCCTGTTAAGGAAACTAGTATAACAACACTACTTGTTGTAATATGCTTCTTATGCTCCAAGAAAAAATGCGTAAATGCTTCCATAAATGCTCTAAAGAATGGGTCATGAAGTAAAAGCGGTCCCAAATGTGTCTAGAAACACGAAAGATCAAGAATTACGAAATATGACTAAAAGAACATGAGTTAAGTAATAGACATAGCTAAAAATGTGATGGAGCTCTTGAACCTCGACTAATTCAGCAGTCATAGAGTTTGAAGCGGATGAGGCGACCACTTTGCCATCGAATTAGATTGAGCTTGAAGAACTTTGAGCGAGGGAAGTGCCTTTAAACTAACACCTTGGGACATGCCATCATGCAATCTTAGAAATGAAATGGTATGCGACAAAGGTGCCATTGCAGAAATTGAAGAGACATTGTACAATTCTTTTTGGCATTTAGTTCTAGATAAAGGTATATTACATCATCATTGAATATGGTTCGGATATTTGTCTTATTCTACTACCCCCCAATTTAAAACACTCAATCATTGATATTTTTCAATACCATAAAATCTAAGAGCAAATAGTGCCTTTCATATAATTAACTTGCAGAAGATCCTAAAAACAGTTGTACCTTAGAAAGCTGAAACTAGTTTGTTTATTTCAAAGCAGCAAGCTTTGCAATCTCAAGAAGACAATCTTTTTATCATCTAACAAATGTTCTCTATCATACTGGCCATTGAATGAGCAATCTCGAGGTTGTTTGCTTATCTCATTGTCTCCGGTTCCCTTATCAACGGATGTTTCTTAACGAACTTTTCTCTTATGAAATCAAGTTTTCGTTTTTTGTCCTCTCAAAGTTAGCGACCATATTTGCTATATCTCATCTATGTGCACTTTTGAGACCTTTTGACTCTTTGGATGACCACTATCCATGTAGATCATTATTTATTATCGGAAGAATTTTGTAAGCACTTGGAAAATCCTTACTTGAATTCTTCTCTGGATCGCTGGAGTTTTCTTTGTTACTGCTTCTTTCATTATTCAAAGGGCTAACATGAGTGTCATCACAACACATATGGATTCTTCTTCCTCAAAAGGCTGCATTTGTTACGATTGTCTCATAAAATGCCTCAGAGATGTATTTACTCAGGTACATTTCAACATTCTCAAATTCCTCTGGTCCAAACTCGTTGTCATTCCCTGCACTAGGTATCTCTCTTTCATTTGTTACCCCATGTTTAAATTCTTCCATTATATCAAACCATAGCCAATTAGATGGTTCAGACCTTGTTCATTCATGTGCTTATTTCTCATACCTGCTGGAGCTTGTCCCAATTATTTCTTAATTGTCAAAATTCCTCTAGCTCATCCACTGTGACTTGCAATTTCAACATAATCTCTTTTTGCATTGGCTTGTCGACTGTGCTTGCATCTTGTATTCCTTCATCAATGCAAGCACAATGTCGACGTGCGATATTGACCAATCTACGTGTTTTCCTCTTAGGTAGTGCTTTTGTCAAGTGCAACCAAACTATTTTCATGAACAACCATCAAATCATTTTGGAAGAGGCTCACGAAAGTACTTTCACTTCTTGTTAATCTTCTTTCTCCTTTTGGGACTACCAATTCAAAGCACTTGAGGGTTCCAATTGCGTTTCAAATAGCAACAGATTGAAAAACCGATCCACTCATCCTCTTGGTTCTTTTTGAAGCTACCTTTTTGGTTCTTGGGGGAACGAAGTACTTCACAACAACTGTCAATGAAGATCTAGTGGCCTTTATCATGCTACTGGACCTACCAAGCGGAACGAAAAATGACTATTACTTAATAATTCTACAAACTCAGATAAAGAAATGCAAGAAAGTCTCAGCAGATTGCCAATGGATGCTAATAGTTGGAGGGAAGAATTGGATCTGCAATTCTTAGAGTCTACTCACCTTGAATACGGACCGGAATTAAGATCCAAATTTAGTCCTCTAGAAATTGCTTCAAAATATTTTATAGGTGGGTTATGCCCTAACGACCCAACCATTAATGGAAAGCGGCCCTAACATCGGTTAGGGGCAAATTATCTTTAGTCTTGGCCTTTTAACTCTCTCTCTCTCTCTCTCTCTCTCTCTCTCTCTCTCTCTCTCTCTCTCTCTCTCTCTCTCTCTCTCTCTCTCTCTCTCTCTCTCTCTCTCTCTCTCTCTCTCTCTCTCTCTCTCTCTCTCTCTCTCTCTCTCTCTCTCTCTCTCTCTCTCTCTCTCTCTCTCTCTCTTGGGCGCTCCCTTTTGCGCTTTCAGATTTCGTACTATTTTCCTATGGCCATCCCTAAGGGACCCAAATCCAAGAAGCCTAACCATGAATCCGATGGGGAGCCCTCAGACCAGGCCGATGAAGAAATCTCTCTGGGAACAATCGGAGAGAGATCCTTTGCGTTCGGCGGGGAATCGACAAAGAGGGAGAGAAATTGATCTTGGAAATTAAAAATCTTAGGGCAGAGAATGAAGTGTTGAGTCGGGCTTGCAGCAGTTAGAGGGAGATGGATCTTGTAAAAAGCTGGAAATTAAAGATCTGCGAGGCAACTCTCTGGGGAAGATGAAGAATCGGACCATGGGGAAGCAGAGATATTAGAACTGAAACATAATTTTGAGAGTTATGTAGAAGCTCAGGAAAGGAAGCAACGTGCATTGAACATTCGCATTGTTGGTTTGACTGAGAATCAAAATGAAGACACAAAGTCCGTAGTCTCAAATTCTTTGAAGAGGATATCGCGGTGTCGGAATTAGGCCCTCTTGATGCATTTAGAATTGGCAAAAAAGAACAGGGCACAAGGCATATTTTGGTGAAATTTGCAACCCGGGAAGATCGTTTCCAGGTGCTCAAGCAGAGGCATACTCTCAAAGGTAAGTTTATGTGGGTAAATGATGATTTGACCAAGGAGCAACTGCGGGAGAAGAAACAAAGAGATGGCGAAGTTTAAAGAAGCGAAAACAAACAATCGAAAGGTGAAATGGTTTAAAGGGAAAAGCAATAGTTGAATAGGTACTTGGGAGGGATTGCTGGCGTGGTTGTATGGAATATAAGCGGGTTAACAATTGATAAAATTGTGAGTATGCAAAGAATCTTGGATGGCCTTGGAGATGTAATCATTTTTGTGGAGACCAAAGAGCAAGATTTATATGCTCTCCACGACATGAAGGATTTTTGACATGATTTATTCAATTGTAATAGAAGATTTGGACATCTGGAACATGGGAAATGGCGGCTTTGCATGTTTTGTGAGACCGGTGTACAAAGAGATGATCTATGGCATAAAGAAAGATCGAATGGACAATATTTATGGCTGGGAAATAAAGGGATCTTGTAAAATGTATTATATGGTACGTGTGCTATTTAAGCACCAAAGCATAAACAAATTTATAAAGAATCGATGCTTCTAGTGATGATTTATTTTTGCATTGGAGCAAGATATCATGAATTTTTCGGGGCGAGGCAATGTGATTTTGGCGGCGGCGATTTCAATGCAAACGGCGGTCGGCAAGCCATTGCACTCCGCGGGTGATAAGGATCCGCTATGGTTGATGGCCATGGGCGACAAGGAAGGAGGGAGATAGCGAGGCAAAAAGCGGTCATCAAAAGATACAATCATAACAAAGGCGGTAGGCAATTTACGAATTTATGCGGTAGTGCAAATTTGATGATATGTAAATGGATTAAAGCGCTTTCCACACTTTCGGTAAAAGAACACATGCGGGGAAAAAAAGTCACGATGGATTATGTAGTGGTTTTCAGGAGGAAGATCGATGGTCTTCTTGATTTTGTTGTAAGCGAAGAAAAGAGTTAGAATCAGACCCATGACCCTCTATTTTTCGGTCTGCGGGTAGATAAGCCAATGATGTTGGGCCGATCTTTGCCAATATGAATTCTAAGAGGTACTTTATGAAGCCCCATTTGCAAATCTTGGTTCCGCTTGTTGTGTAGAGAAGCGAAAGCGTGAATTTATCATGGGATGGAGGCGATCTAGAGATTGATGGCTTCGATTGCATGCAATATTGGATGATTACGCAAAGAGATGTTTGTACCTCATAGAACGAGAAAAGGGGCTGCCATGCAACTCTTGGTTTGATCAAGATTATGCCAGCCAAGGAAACTGGGAAAGAAGTAGTATAGAAGCAGAAAGCTTTCTATAAGAGTCAATCTGAGGCGCATTATGCAGCGGCAAAAGATTGTTCATAAAAGCCTGAGCAGCAAATCACATGTGGCGTTATGTGGCGGAGTCAAACTTTTACGGAATAATCTCGGGAAACATAAACATGAAGATATTCATTTGTACACATGATCTATGGCGGCATGTAGTGAGTCTATACCATGATGAGGAGATCTTGCCCGTGAAGAAGGTAAGCATGTTTTGGGATCACGGTGTTTTCTGGCGGATGAAAGTGCGGCGGGGGTGAAAAGTATCTTTGGTGGGTAGCAAAAGCATCGTCGGGGCGCATGCTTATAAAGAGGTTTTAGCCGCTATCAGCACCCTGCTTTTGCTTAATCCCGGGTGCTGATGAAATAGCGCGAGTCATTTCTTTTCGCCCTTCATGTACTTTCGCCGCGTCCACCTCCGAGCGAGCGTTAGGAAAAATGATTGTGGGCTTTTGGCTGGATTTTTGTGGCGAGTGGTGTGGTAATACGTTACAAATTGGATTACTTAAATGTGGCCGCCAAAATTTCTCCCTCAATTCACTTATTCTCCCTCTCTCAAAATTTCATGGCTCCACGATCTGGGCACGGGAAGCGATCACACGTTTAGCATTGGATTTTCGGCTGATGAATCCCAATACGGTGTTCAGTTGTTGGATGTCAATGCAACCACGGGGAAATATCACGTGAAGATCCGGTTTCCTCTGCAATTTACAAGAAATTGGATGCGGCGAAAAGAAATCTGATTACGGAATAAGATGAGAAAAAGTGGCGGCTGAGCGGGGAGGATCGAGCATGAGGCCTTGCAGGTAAAGAAATAGCCAAGCAAGTAGTTGATTACTTCAATAAGCTCACCAAAAACATTCACCCGAACTCAAGGCCGATGTGATGAAGAGGGTGGTTCATCACCACGAAATGGAAATCTCGAAACACGGAATTTTGCCAAATCCAAAGGAGTGCAAAGGCGGGGGTGCTTTGCTCAACAACTTAAAGCAGAGACAATGGCAGCCACAAAGAGGCAAAGGAACCATGATGTTTTGGAGGCGAACCTCAACAGCTTGGTGATGGCTTCTTCCACAAAATCGAGATGCAATTCCACTATGGCGGGGCTGTTAGGTGCATCTAATTCTTGCTTTCATGCACGTGCTTCTTTTTAAGTGCTTTTAAGTGCTTGTATCTGGCGAGTGATCTTTGGATGAGATATGTTCATTGATTAATGTGCAATATTTCTTATGATGGTTGCATGGTCAACAATTACCAAGCTGTAAGAAAAATGCGGAGCGTCCTTGGAAATGAATTAAGGTGGTCTAACTTCCCAAAAAGGAGGTTGAGGTCGCGGTCTCTCACCCACAGCAAGCAAAGCATAGCAGATGCAAACAGCAGCGGGAACCTCTCGCCAAGAAGATCAGTATGAACCTTTGTTGGAAGTCGGGCTTAAGATTTTCTTATCCACGCCTGCTGCTTATGGGTCACCGCGGTGTAAAGAGTTTCCATACAGAATTGCACTGTAACGCATTGTTGCGCCAAATATTTCTAATAGCGACCACCATTAAATTTCCGTTCGCCTGCTTGTCTGAAAGGCACATCACGAACACCTGGTGTTTGCTTAAAGGCTTTAGAGTTTGAAGCCTGTTATGTAAAGAAATTATCGAGAAGGGGAAACGTTTGTTGCATATACCGTATATGAGTTGGGTATGCGGGTGGCGGATGCATTAAGATCATGGCGGATTTCATGGTGAAAGAGTGCAAGTCTTCGCGGGGTACCATGGACCACGGTGGGGAGGCGATGTCACGGCGATAATATATGTAGGCCTCAGCAGAAGGCGGAAACTGGGCTGTAGTTTTACAACAAAGGCGGGGTGAAGAATGGCATAAACATGGTAGCAGTCACGGACATGTGAAGTGTGGCATAAAGCATAACCTATATGTCGAGAATCATGAGTTCTTGCTTGAATGGAAAGAAGCGTTTGAAAGGGTATCTCTCTTTATTACATCTTTTTAACATCGCGATATAATCATCCCGTGGCACTTTTGTGCTTTCCAGCGGCTAAATCTTGTTTATGCCTCTGAACCTTATTCTGAATTGATGGAAATGAAAAAGAAATTTGGAGTGGAGTTCTTGATAGCGATTACCAAAAGAGGTGTCGGTGGCGTGAAGAAAGAAAGAACCAATGTCACCGAAGGGAAACAAAGTAAAGAAATCAAGGTAGGCTGATTGGGACCACTGACTGAAGGCTGCGGCCTGAAGTTGAAGAAGGGGAAACAAAGTAAAAGAAATCAAGCAAAGTGGTGGGACCGAGGTGACTGCCGGCACAAAGAGCCGAGACCTCAAATGGCAAGGGAAAAAAGGATAAGCCGGTCCGCCAGTTGTGCTGAAGAGAGCGGCGTTGGAAGGTTTGAAATTTCTACGTGACCCATTGAATATTTTGACCGGAACCGGGGTGGCGATTGGAGTTACTGGACATATCGAATATTTCGGTTTGTAATTGATTTTTAGAGAGATGTATAAAATACAAAAGGGAGAGTTCAAAGGCGACATTAGCACAATGACCGGATAACAATTCTTGTCACATCAAATACTTGGGATGGACATGGGTTAAAGGATCGAGAAGCTATTGAAGGAAACCCATTTTTCACTTAGTGATAATAAACTTTGACCTCTTTTTGTGCGTACTTGTCTTGAAAGCACAATTCATGGCTTGTATCAAATGAATTACTGTGAATTTATAGACATAGTTTGAGGTCGGATGGTTTGTTCTAGCCAATTCAAATGCACTTGGGCCCATTCCTTTCCTACCTCGAATGTCACGCATGAGCTAGGGAAGGAAATGATGTGGAATTTCTTTGGGACAGCCATGGTAAGGGAGAGCTTACGATGGGCAGGAAGCTGATCCTTAAAAGGGGCATTCCACTAGAAGCGACTCAAGTATGATGGGGTGAGGCTAGAAGTCAGCTGTGATGCACATGTGGTCGCAACTCGGTGGAATGAAGGTACCAACAGGGGACATCAAAAGGTATTATGCTTTCATGGCATATTGTTGAGTAGTCTTTTTGTAAAGCTGGCGCGTAAATGAATAGTGCTTTCATGCTTTAAGTGCTGTCGTGAGCTGGCTGTCTTGTGATGAGTAAGTCTTTAATATTATCTTTTTGTCTGTGAGATGCAATACTTGTTGTTTCTTCACGGGTACTTGGTGGAAAAGGATGATGTTGATAGGGCCAGACCTTGGTGTGCGAGTGGGGGACCAACAAATACCACGTATCAGGACATACTTACAAACCGTCAAGCACAAAAGGGTGTCTCATAGAGGTTTAAGTTGTTTACGTGGTAGCGTTTGAAAGGAAGCGGGTCATCTTGTGTGAACAAGCACGAGATTGAAGAATTGGAAATATGTTACACTAAAGAAGCGGATAAGTCTGCGGTGAAAGTGCTTGAAAGTGAAATCGATGAGAGGCATTTTGAAGGTGATGGAGAATGGCTATCAGGAAAGTAGAGGAAGGTGATAACTGGCATTTATGGCGGCGAAAATGGGGAGAATCGTGGTTCTATGTGGTCAAATATCGCCAGAAAAGCATATCGCGGCGATTTATCAAAGAGATGCGGCTGAATCGGACTGCTCAATAATGGATGGAGTATGTGTTGGTTTGGCCACCTCTTTGCCGAGATGGTGAATTCGGGGAACACCGAGACAAGGCACGACTTTCCGTCTGATCATCGCGTATCAACTATGGATTTAGAGATGGAATCGAATTCACAGCACCATGATTTTTCCTTGAGCAGACACTCGCGAGGATGATCCTTGACGATGCGCCATGTGAAGGTTATATGCTTTGGAGTACCTGGATTGTTTTATCATTGTAACAAATGTGGACGTACTTGTCTGGAATTTTGATCATTGTATTGGAACAATGCCCCTATAAGACAATGTTTACAGCCAGTATTGGTTTGAATTATTGGAGTATTTTAGTATTGAAAGCTTGATGCTTGTGAGTATTGGAGAGTAAGCGGTATACATCCTTCTGAAAAATTGCCTCAAAGTTAGAACCAACGTATCACTCAATCACGAAGATAGAATAGTAATCATACATATATATTACAAAGAAATCTTTGGCTGATAGTTTACTTCGCAGGTCATGAAGTCTTGGAGTGTCTTTGAGTGGCCGGGGAGATTTTGACAGTACCTTGTAATTCTAATGGAGCATTGAGGGATATAGTAGTAGGAGACAAGATAAGTTACGTTGAGAGCGTGTCCTAAACATCTCCTCTCACTATCGATGATGTCAACGTAGTCGTTTTCACGGCATGAGAAGACAAGTATTCAAAGTTGGACACACACAAACTACGCAAAAGTTGTCCTCTTCTTGCCCATCCCAGAAGGCATAATGGGAAGGGGTTGTGTGTGGGGTTTAAAACCCTTTGAGAGCAATACGGCCAACTTACAG